>CAIGRN010051822.1:0-14387 GCA_903798345.1 Fraxinus anomala
TTATGTGCTGTCGATTTTTAATGAAATTTATTGCAATTTAATATAGATGTAGCTAGGCATCATGATGCTTAATCTATCGTTTGCCATTTTGTACTTTTTTTTTATTCATATGTAGGATTCCCTTGCAACAAATATCCTTTACTTATAGTCAACACATTAGAAATTTTCCAAGGGTGAGAATGACAGATTAACAGCTTAATTGGACATAATATTCAAATCCCTGAGCATGGTTTGAACAGAAATAGCACATTCTAGATTGTCTTCAGAATCTCTAGCTTGCATTACATATGAATTTGGTGGAACTAAACATCATGATATGTATCAAAATAGAATAGTATAAATGAAGACTTGTAATGTATTTTGTATGATACGGATTAATGTATCAAACTTGTCGCGGAATGGACCTTCAATTCATGGAATCTGGGCTCAGTTTCAACTTACCAATCGATATCAAACAATCAATGAAAACTTCAACCCACAACTTGTATTCACTTATGGTTGCTTTCTTCCTTTTTCACCCACAAAGGGACAAGGTTATGGTTGTAATTTGCAAACCACAAAGGCAAAGAGAAACAACAGAGGCAAAAGGCACAAAGAAGAAGAAGATGGAAATCAGCCATGGTTTTCTCTTCACAATAGAAAGCACACACACGTTTCCAACACTATGATAACTGGTATATATAGGTTAGGTTATATCATCAATTGGGCCAAGACACAAGGTAATGTGACAAGACACAAGAGAGCCATCCTATAAGTGAATTTGGGTCAAGGCAACATTAACAAATTAAGTTGCTACTAGTGGCCCATGTTGCTTTCAGGTCGAGCATATAAATTGATTGTATTGATAATTATTTCACTCATCAGTTGAGGCCTATGAAATATATTCTAAACTATTTAACATCATTGTTTGAGATTTATTGGGTATCAAAATCCAACAAATGTCCACCTTGATACCCAATCAATTTGCAAGCAACCAAAAAATAAAGTTAAAGCTTGCGTAATCAAGGCAACCAATAAAATTGGAATCACAGATCTTATATCGTGTTTCGGACCCGAAACACATACCATACCTGCTCCACGTACTCACCATGGCTAAGGTCACAAACAAATATCCAAGTAGGAGCAGATAATCACAGTAGTCAATCGAGAGCATTTATCATGCGAAGGAGATATAACATAGGATAATCCACAGATCTTTTCCAAAATACATTCACACAGAACAACATATTAATACTAAGTTAATCAAGCAAACGGTCAAAACACATGCAACAAATGCATAAATGACCCCATGAAAAGATTTCACCACAATTATCATATCTCATTCCATGTTGCTCACACCTCGAGAACACATATATCAACTCATCGCCCACCATCCTCACTAGACTGATCACTCAACTCATGTCTAATTGGTAGACCTCTAGATCCTAAGTCCTTGGGATAATCCTCTATCACCACATCACTTCTCCCAACCTAAGTGGATAATCTTTGCATCGCCCATCATGCTCACTAGACTAATCACTCAACACATGTCTAATGGTAAGTCACAATAGGTCCTAAGTTATCGGGATAATCCGCTATCACCACATCCCTTCTCCCAACCTAAGTGGATAATGGGTCTCCCCCTAATAAAAGTGATAAAAGTGTATCTCTTACACTCTACCTGATCAAGGTCTCTTCACAGATAAAGGATTCCAATATTTAATCACATTTCCACTCATGATCCAAATGACACACTCCACATTCCCGGTACAAACCACCAATGTACCCCTAGGCATATATACTACATCTCACCAATAGATATACAATACACTGCTAATGCTTCTTAACCCATTATGCATTCAAACAATTACACCAAGTAATTAAATTGCTCTCAAATTCATACAAATGCACATATCAAACACATTGAAATGTACATATAACCATGCAACAAAATTAAGCAATCACACACATGTAGAAAAGATTACACACGGATGCACATGCAGTAAATATGTTTACTTTCAATAAACCTTGCTAGGGTAATCACTCGACCCTATAGCCACATTCGCTTCGTCTCTCATCTTACCCTTCTACTTATCTTTCTTCTTGAGACAGTCCCTAATAAAGTGTCCAGCCTTCCCACAACTGTAATACTGTCTACCACTAGACTTGTCCCATCACTTGCCCTTCTTTTTACAACCCTCATCACTCGAGTCACAACTTGAATCACCATTGCCATGAGCTCTACCTAAATCCATGTGCTTAAACTTCATTCTACTTCTTATTATATGCAACTCACCACTTCTCGTATTCTCTTTTTCAGCCTTAATCTCTACCACCTTACTCCTAATGAAATCTATGACAGTCTCGGGTGTTAAAGTGTCTCTACCATATTTAATTGCATTCTTAAACTCTCTATATGAATGAGGCATAGAATTAAGTAAAATAATGGTTTTATACGTTTCAGACACTTTCTCATCAAAATTAACGATATCTTGAACAAGTTTGTTGAAAATATCCAAATTGTCATCAAGATGGATCCATTTTAAAATTGAAAAATCTTTCAACCAAGTAAAACTTATTTGAAGTAAATTTAAACAAATATAAGTCCCCCAACTTTTGCCAAAGTTCTTTTGTAAAATCAAGTTTTCCAACTTTTCTCAAAATAATGTCAGATAGGTGTAAAATAATTGAAGTGTAAGTAAGTTCATTATATTCTTCTTTTTGTGTTTCTGTCAAATTTACAGAAATTTGCCATGTATGGCCTTTGAAACTTTTTGTTGAACCAAAATATCTCATATCTTTTGTTGCCTAATTGAAAAGTCCCATTTCCAATTGAAAATTCTAACTTCGAAATGTGAAGACATTTTGAAAAACAAAACAACCAAAGTCCACAAATAGGCCACACAAAGTAATCATAAGCCACAGTATACACTGTTCTAGATTCACATGATTTCATAAGATTCTCGATCTTAGATCAATGGAATGTTCAAACGAGTCAAGTTTAAGTGTTCTAACGGAATAATCAATGCAACACGAAGGTATATCAACAAAAAATTCAAATTCTCACGCAATACATGCAAGAAAACACAAAAGCAACTATCAACTTGCAGTTAAATCCAACATTTCAAATTAATTCCTAAATTTCTAGCACAAGCAATGATTACCCCACACGATAACCTCAATCATATTGTCACCCTCACACGATGACACGCTAATGCTGAAATTTAAATTTGGGATAAACCAATATACTAAAGCGAACCAATCTGAGTCCGTAAATAATGAGATATGTGAATTTACCACTTTAGGGCCACCACTATTCGCCCTAAAACTTTCAGGAATTGCAACAACCAATCGAACACCAAACTGATCAAAAATCGCATGGGCAAAATCATCCAATTTTCACCGTATAACTTGAAACAAAAAACTAACAACACCAAATCATTAGAAATCACGTTAAAACAATTCTGCCAGAAGAAATTCATCCCAGACGCGCCGGACACGCCTCCACGTGCTGCTGCCGGAACGGCCATGCGCCGCCGCCGCCGTCAGTCGTCACCACCACCCGCGGTTGACCCATGAGTACCTCCACCTGCAGATCAAGGTTCTAGCCTCTATTTCCTCAACCACTTTCTGGTTTGGCCGGAATCGTTGACTGAAGGTCCGATTTTTGGGAAATTATTTGGACAGTTTGTTCCAGCCGATTCCGGCTTCGTTTCATATCAGTTTCTGGTCAGATTTTGGAGCCCAATCCACCTCGTTGATGCTCTGATACCAACTGTCGCGAAATGGACCTTCAATTTGTGAAATTCGGGCTCAATTTCAACCTACCAATCGATATCAAACAATCAATTAAAAATTCGACCCACAACTTGTATTCACTTATGGTTGCTTTCTTCCTTTCTCACCCACAAAGGACAAGGTTATGGTGGTGATTTGCAAACCACAAAGGCAAAGAGAAACAACAGAGGCAAAAGGCACAAAGAAGAAGAATATGGGAAGTAGCCACAGTTTTCTCTTCACAATAGAAAGCACACACACGTTTCCAACACTATGGTGATGGGTATATATAGGTTAGGTTATATCATCAATTGGGCCAAGATACAAGGTAATGGGCCCAAGACACAAGAAAGTGAATTCGGGCCAAGACAACATTAACAAATTAAGTTTCTAATAGTAGCCCACGTTGCTTTCGGGTCGAACATATAAATTGATTGTATTGATAATTATTTTACTCATCGGCCAAGACCTATGAAATATATTCTAAACTATTTAACATCATTACCCAGAAATTATTCGGTATCAAAACCCAACAAAGCTATTAATAACATTTCTTGTGTTAAAGACTTTCTGAAGTTTGTCGTACTTGAACATAAAGCCAGATTAAAGTATGCAACAACTGAGATATATATAAAGGCCATTTCCATGTAGGAAAACTGGATAGACAGTGTTAACTATTGACAAACGACGATTTCTTCTCGAAATTGTTCCACATTAAAGACTTGGAAAATGAAAACTATACTTATTTACTTGCAAAAGAAAAGCTGACAGACTAATTCTAATGAATTGGCGAACAACTTCCATTAGCCAGCCAACTAATACATATCAATAATTTCTATAATTTAACCCAGTTTGAGCATAGTGCATTGGGAATTATGTAAATTATAGTTTCTCATCTGCATCTGCATCTGCATTATATTTCGTCTGCTAAAAATATTTCCTTGAAGTACTGAAAATGAAAGATTAACCACTTGAAATGAATTCAAACCACAGACTGAATTTCAGAGTAGGAAGAAGCAATATTTTACAGTGTTAGTTGTTTGAAACGACCTGCTCTTGAAAATATATAGTTAACTATTTTTTGAAGACTTGGCAATATTTGCTTGAAATGATAAGTTGATGACTAATTCAAATAGAAAGCTGCACTATAAATTGGCAATCCCCTCTCACGAATAAACATCCACAAGCCACAACAAAAACAAAATATTGATTGTGCTAAAAATTTCTGTTCGTTTTCTACTTTCCATTCTTATTATCTCATTGGTTTCGTTTACATATGCTTCTGATCCCACCCCCCTACAGGATCTTTGTGTTGCTCTTAAGGATGATGGAGCAAAAAGTAAATGCATTTTACACTCCTAGAATAACAACCTTATTTTTTGAGCAGTACACCCACTACTCAATACTACTTAACATTAGAATCAACAAAGTTTTAGATTTTTTTTCTTTTAATACTGTATCTCCTACAAAACTTGTACTGGGGAATAATATAATTTTATTGCATTCAGTTTCTTCGTAATTTTCATGACAATTTTGAGTGCATTTTATGTACTAAATTATGTTGGCATATAGATATGTATGGCTTAGAAATTGCTTCTGTTTCTCTTGCAGTTTTTGTGAATGGAAAGATTTGCAAGGATCCAAACAGGGTTAGTGCCGATGATTTCTTGTTACCTGGACCGAACGTGCCTGGACTGAACATGCCTGGAAATACATCAAACCCCCTTGGATCAAAGGTCACACCTGTGAATCGCAACCAATTACCAGGACTCAACACTCTTGGCTTCTCTTTAGTCCGTATCGACTATGCACCCTATGGCCTCAACCCACCCCATATGCACCCCCGGGCTACTGAGGTTCTTGTTGTTGTGGAGGGCACTCTGTATGTTGGATTCGTGACTTCGAACCCTGCAAATCCAAAAATAAAGAACAAACTCTTTACCAAGACTTTGTATCCAGGAGTCGTCTTTGTGTTTCCAGAAGGTCTCATTCATTTCCGATTTAATGTGGGGAAGACTAATGCAGTTGTATTTGCAGGTCTAAGCAGCCAAACCCAGGAGTCCTCACAATTGCAAACGCAGTTTTTGGATCAAACCCTCCCATTAATCCTGATGTTCTCACCAAGGCTTTCCAAGTCGACATGAATGTGATTAAATACCTTCAAGGACATTTTCGGTGGAACAACGACTAGAAAAGAAATATCTATGACGAGTTTTGCCTCTTAAGGATATCTTGTGAGTTCTAAAGAATAAAAATTAATAACTAAATAAGTGTTGAGAAACGTTTCTCTTGTATGGTTTCTTGATCATAGAGATTTTGAAAGAATATAGAATTCTCATACAATGCAAAATATGTCCTTTTGAAGCATATTCTAAATAAAATTTCCATGAAATCAATTTATAATTGTCAATTAATGGCTTGGTTGTTAAAGACTTTACCTGATGACTTAGTTAAGCTTTGTTAATCTACTAAACGAAAATCTCTTATTCAATAACCAAAAATCTAACATGAACTGCTACAATAGTTAACCAGTTTTTTATGACAGATATACAAAATTAAACAGTGCTTATCACCGGATTTTAAGTGAACCCTCATGTTCACCGTCAAATTGATCATTTGAGTATGACGACTGTGCAAGCAAGGGAAGGAAAAAAGTAAGTTTCTAAATCCAATTTTATGAAAGAAAGAAGATAATTTTATTTCAATAAAAGAATTTAAGATGATCGTAACCGTATTTTCAAATGACATTGACACTATAATCGAAAATATGATTTAATTACCACCCATTTACTGGTTTGTTTATTTGAATCCTTTCTAAGCTGCTGTTATCTCACTATTTCAATTAATTGAAGAAGTTGACAATAAAAAGATTGGTACAGCTAGTAAGTGACGACTTCTAAGATGCTATATATTAAGTTTAGGTGGGAATAAGAAAACTAAAAGTGTATTAGCTGTTAAAGAACAATTCTTCTATGAAGCATGAAGATTTGGCAATATCAATATGCATAATATCAATGGACCTATTCAAGATCATTTTTTCTTTACTACTAGTTTTCAACAACATTTGTATAAGTTGCATTAACCAAATTTAATTTTTTTGGTTGTCGAAATACTGTTGGTTTCTTAATTTACACACACAAGCTAGAGGTAGAACAGAAAACACAAACTTAAATCAATGGATAATCTTAAACCAAGGACATCCAACTGTCCGTGGTCACTTCTCAAGAAATTAGTTAATCTTAATTTCCAAATTGCCATATTACATTAAAATATTTTGCATTATAAGTAGATCTCTGGTGAAATTATTACGTTCATGTAATGTGCCATTTAAATGAAATTTGAAAATACTAAGTTCGACCCAAACTACACCTAGAGGAGGGTGAATAGGTGATTACGCGGAATTAAAAGAAACTTAATAATTAAATAACAACAAGTCACTATTAATTATTTCTAGAAGGTTAATCATGCAATCCAGTTTTTCCTATGTTGAATTACCGCAAATATGAAAGCAATAAATAAACAAAGAATTGATCACGGAAAAACTCCAATTGGGTAAAAACTCCGGGCACTTTGCAAGTCAACAATCCACTATAAATTATTTAAAACTTACAGTCCGCCAGACTCGACTACCACTAGTACTTTTTGACTTCCTGGGTGCAATTTCAACAGCTCTCCTGGATTTCATGCTCTTGCATCAACTCCCAGTTACACTTTTCAAAACTCTTCTGGATTGCGCTCTCCTGCAGCAACTCTCAACTTTGTAAAATCGTCTATGGATTAACGAAGAACACCACGTTCTTCACCGATTGGAACTCCAGTCACCTTCACTTGATCTTCAGAACTCTGAGACATATGAAGGAAGCAACAATTTGGTATTTGGATAGTGAATTTGATGTTTTATCGCCCATAGCCAATAGCAGAATGAAGGTTGAAAGTAAATTAATGAAGGTGATATGAAGGAAAATCTGTTTCTCTCAATGTTCAACCTTAGAAAATCATTCAGAGGCGTTTAAGTATTTATATGTAGGTCAAGATATGAATGAGCCAGATAAAAAGTTTTTTAAAAAACGAATTAAAAATTTCTCGAATAACCCTGTCGCTCGAGCGAGAACTGGGATATAGGCGAGCGATAGTGTGTCGTTCAAGCTAAGGTCTGGCGACAGGCAGGCGATGCAGTTTCTATTTCGACGCTCAAGTCAAACCTTGGCGACAGTCTAGCAAAATTCGGGCTCCTTTTTTCCTTCTTTTTTCCATTCTCGAACCCTAGACCTAATATACCTTAATTTCAACTAATTGCACATAACTCCTTGACTTTTACAACATATTAATTTTGGTCCTTTTTATTCACTGACTTGCCAATTACATCAAATACCTAACAAAATTAATTGCAATTTTATTGAGATGTAGGCATCATGATGACGTTTAATGTATCATTTGTCATTTTGGACTTTATCCATTCCTGTGTAGTAATGCTCTTCCAAAATATCACCTTTATGTATAGCAAACAAGTTAAAACTTTTCTAAGGGTAATAATGACAGGTTAACAGCTTAGTTTGACATAATATTCAAATGCCCACGCATGGTTAGAACAGGAAATGCATTTATGTGTTGTCTACGGCACCGCTGGCTTGCATGACATATGAGTTTGGTGCAACTTAATATCATGTTACATATTAAAACAGGACAGCAAGCGAGATATGATATATGGCCATTTCTACGGGAAAATATATATTTTTAAGTAGAAGAAAGAAAATTAGACAGCGTTAACTGTTGAAAAATGACGTTTTCTTCTAGAATTTGTTAGATTACAATAATGATTTCTTCAAGAAATTACACAACTAATGAATTTTCAATAATTTCTATAATTTAATCCATCATTAAAAGCAAGATATCAACATTGTTGGGTTTTGATACCCAATGAGTCCAGGGCGATGATGTAAACGTTGGATTAAATTGTTACCAAAAACCAAATCCAAAGACTCAACCCAAATACAACGTGGGCCGTTAGAAGTAATTTAAACAATTAATGTTGTTCATGGCCCATATATATTACCTATTGGATGACTTTGAATCTTGGCCCATTTAAACTCTTTTATTGGTCCAACTAAAGTCTAAACTAGCATATATATACAGTGGCTTTGCCCTAGCAGCTTTGTGTGTGATTTGTGTATGCAAGAGAGAAAAAAAAACCGGCAACTTGTGAAAGGAGAAAAAACCGATGGCTTTCTTTGTGTTTTGGCCTCCATCTCGTGTTAATTCCATTATTTTTTCTCGTGCCTTTGTGGCTTACCAATCATCACCATTATCTTATCCTTTTGTAAGTGAGATTGAGGAGCAATCGAGATGAATATATTGGTTGTGGGTTGGAACCATTTGGATTGGTTGTTTGGTAGAGAAAGGTAATGTGAAACTGAGCCCGAAAAACACTGTTTTGACGACTCTTAGAGCATGGTTCCTCGACGAACATATAAGATAAGATACACCATCATATCCCAATTTGTGCAGAGTGCAATGGGTATTATGTAAATTATAGTTTCCCATTTGCACTTTATTTTTTCTGGTAAATTTTTTTTTCTAGGATTACTGAGAAATGACAAATTAACCATTTTGAGATTAATTCTAACCACAGACTATGAATTTTTAGAGTGGTTAGTTAATCAAGATTTGATCGACGTTTAATTACTAAATGAAAATATATAGTTAATTATGTTTTGAAGACTTGGCAAGATTGTTTGCTTGAAAAAATAAGTTTATGACTAATTCAAATAGAAAGCTGCACCATAAATACACAATCATCTCTCACGAAATAAACATCCACAAACCACAACAAAAACAAAATATCGATTGAACTAAAAATAGTTGTTCGCTTTTCTAATTTCCGTTATTATCTCATTAGTTTCATATACATACGCTTCTAATCCCACCCCCTACAGGATTTCTGTGTTACAGTTAAGGATGCTGAAGCAAAAGGTAAATGTTGTTGTGAAACAAATCACCAGATTGAGATGTTAAAGTTATATGGCAAATAATAATGAAGTATATGATCAAACAAAATAATAATAAAGACAAGAATATGGCGGAAGAATTAAGAGATTTTATTGACTCAAAAATAATGAAGACGAGAGAAAATTACAATGGATCCTATAATTCTAGTAATATATTTTCTCACACCTTAACATTGTATAGAATAGTCTAGTATTTATAGGAAACATGTAGGGGACGTCCAAATCATCTTGGTAGAGTTGTTGATAAAGTATGATGCCAACAAATCGAGTCCAAAACGAAGTAAGAGAATAAAATGCGGAAAACGGAAAAGAACAGCCCATGCTCCGCGCCAGGCAATCTGCCTAGAAATTTTATTTTATTTTTTAATTGTTTTCTCCATCCCAAATTCTTCTTCAAGTCCAATACCAATTTTTAACTCCTAATGGGCTTCCAAAATAGAACTTTAACTTAACATAGGACTCCAATAGCATTATAAACTGAATTCTCCTTAACGTGTACTTCAATTAGAATTCTTCATTTACTTTCAATTAGAATTCTTCATTTACTTCAACAAGAAATTCGTGTTATACTCAAATTCTAACAATCTCCACCTTAATACAAATTTCACCAAGGAATGAGTTGGCTTCTTCAACAATAACCAAAAAATTAATTTCTCCAACAAAGCACAATGCTCCACCTCTTCCAATGAATTCAAGCACTACTCTGCAGAATTACTTCAGATTCCCAAAAAAGCTTAATAATATTAAATTAACCAAAATGGGTTGTAACACACCCCAAAGCAGAATCAATACCAAATGCTTTTACAGAAGGCCCCTTGCTAAATTGTACACATTCTACTCCACTCAAAGCATGCTCAACAAAATCAGTATCTACATACCCTTTTCTACGAGGTCCGTCCTTAGCAATTGAATAAAATGGCACTGCAGGTAATGGTGGCAAAGCGGCATTATCCATATCTTCTAAACTCCACTTAGAAGTATTCTTCAAATCCGACTATTTACGAGCTCCTAAAGGTATTGTACCAAAATGAATGTCCACCATGGTACTGAACTTATGCTGATTGACTCTTCTAGATTCTGCATGACCTTACAAGATATATAATTGAGACATTTTTCGTCCCTCCAATACAATTTGGGCACCCTTACAAACCTTCAAAACTCCACCTCCACCAAAGAACACATAACCTTTTGAATCAATGATAGACAAAGAGATGAGAAGATTGACTTTTCCAAATTCTGCACGTCCCTGCAAGATGTATCACGGAGGCCTTTTTCGTCCCTCCAATACAACCTGGGCACCCTTATAAACATTTAAGGCTCTACCTCCACTAAAGAACTCATAACCCTTTGAATCAAGGATAGACAACGATATGAGATTCTTCTTCAAATTTGGAACATGTTGAACCTGGCCAAGTGGTCTAATTGTCACATCTAAAATCTTCAATCGACTATACCAATTCCAGCAACCCGACAAGATACATTATTTCCCATAACCACGACACATTGGGAAACAGTTTCATATGTAGCAAATAAATCCTTATTAGGACACATATAAAATGCACATGCTGAATCATGAATCAAATCATCTTCTTGTATAGACTCATTGTCAGAAATAGTTAAGAGATCTCCATCGCTTACAATGTTCTTCACGAGATCTGTTTCGCCTAAAGTATTTGAATATCTACTTGCAGCTATCATTTCTTTATTCTGCAATTTGTAGCAATCCTTCTTCATGTGCCCTTTCTTTTTGCAGTAGTTACAAATCTAATTACTGAACTTAGACTTCGATCTGTCCTTTCCAGAACCACCATGAGCAACCAGGCCTTTTTTATCTCTGGCCTTAGAAACCAGATGCTTCATCTTTTGAATACAAAGCATCATCAGCTCCTTTATGGTGAGAGTATCACGACTATACAATATCGTATCTTCAAATGAAGAAAACGAAGCGGACAACGAACACAATAGGATCAATGCCAAATCTTCTTCATCATACTCTACTTCCAAAGTTTCCAAATCAGCAATGATCTCTTTAAATATAGTCAGGTGATCTTCTAATGATCCACCTTCTGCCATTCGATGAGAATGTAAACGCTGCTTGAGGTTCAACTTGCTTGTTAGACTTTCAGTCATGCACAATTGCTCCAACTTCAACCATAAAGCAGTTGCTGAATCCTCCTTCAAAATGTCTAGAAGAATAGTATTTGATAGATGAATGTGAGAAACTGTCTTCTTATCCTTTCGTAATTTTTCCTCCACGGTTAATGTTGCGGACATCTTGTCGATTCCCAGCAATGCATCATCCAAATCCAGCTGTACGAGTATTACACGCATCTTAACCTACCATAAATAAAATTTAGTGCTTCGATCCAAAAGCGGAATGTCATACTTCATGGAAGCCATCATGAACAAAAATCCTCGAACAAATCAAATCCTGCACTCTTGTGGAACTGCTGAATTTAAGCTCTGATACCACTTGTTGTGAAACAAACCATCGTTTGAGATGTTGAAATTATATGGAAAATAATAATGAAGCATGTGATCAAGCAAAAGAATAATAAAGACAAAAATATGGCAGAGAAATTAAGAGATTTTATTGAATCAAAAATAATGGAGAAAATGGAAAATTACAATGGTCCTCTAATGTCCAAACCCTCTTGGTAGAGTTGTTAATGAAGTAGGATGTCAAAAATTCGAGTTCAAAACGAAGTGGAGAAGAAAACATAGAAAACGGAACAGAACATAATAGGTGGCGACACAGTGCCCACCTCTGGGCGCCACGACCCGAAAATTTTTTTTTTTAAAAAATTTTTTTCTCCATCCCAAATTTTTCTTCAAGTCCAATACCAATTTTCAACTCCCAATGAGTTTCCAAAATAGAAATTCAACTAGACATAGAACTCCAATAGCATTCCAAACTGAATTCTCCTTGACGTGTACTTCAATTAGAATTCTTCAATTATTTCAATAAGGAATTTGAGTCACACCCAAATTCTAACAAATGCATTTTACACTTCTAGAGTAACAACCTATTCTTGTGTGTAGTGCGACCACTACTCAATACTACTCAACATTAGAATCAACAAAATTTTAACTTTCATTTTTTTCTTTTAGTATTGTATCTCCTACCAAATACGCATTAGGGAATAATATAATTTTATTGCATTCAGTTTCTTCTTAGTTTTCATGACAATTTTCACTACATTTTATGTACTAAATTATGTTGGTATATACATATATATGGCTTAGCAATGGCTTCTGTTTTTTCTTGCAGTTTTTGTAAATGGAAAGATTTGCAAGGATCAAAACATGGTTAATGCCGATGATTTTTTCTTTCCTAGACTGAACATACCTAGAAATACATCAAATCATATTGGATCAAAGGTCACACTCGTGAATGTCAACTAATTACCAGGACTCAACACCCATGGCATCTCTTTAGTCCGTATCGACTGTGCATCTTAGGGCCTCAACCCACCCCACATGCATCCCCAGGCTACTCAGGTTCTTATTGTTGGGGAGGGTACCCTATATGTTGGACTCGTTATTTCGAACTCTGCAGATCCAAACATAAAGAACAAACTCTTTGCCAAGACTTTGTATCTAGAAAATGGCTTTGTGTTTCCAGAAGGTCTCATTCATTTCCAGTTTAATGTGGGAAAGACTGATGCAGTTGTATTAGTTGGTCTAAGCAGCCAAAACCCATGAGTCATTGCAATTGCATGCAGTTTTTGGAGCCGACCCACCCATTAATCTTGATGTTCTCACAGAGGCTTTCCAAGTTGACGCAAATATCATTAAATATCTTCAAGGACAGTTCTGGTGGAACATCGACTAGGAAAAAAAATATCTCTCATGAGTTTGCCCTCTTAAAGATATCTCGTAAGTTATGAAGAATAAAAATGAAACACTGAACAAGTGTTGAGAAATGTTTATCTAGTATGATTTCTTGATCAGAAAGATTTGAAAAGAATATATTATTTCCATGTAATGTAACCTATGTCCACTTGAAGCATATTCTATGTAAATTTGCATGGAATCAATTTATAACTATCAATTAATGGCTTAGTTGTTAAAGATTCTTACCTAATGACTTTGTTAAACTTTGTTTGATCTACTAAGAGAAAATCTTATGTGATTAACAAATAATCTACACAAACTACTATAATAGTTAAAAAATATGTCAACTGTACAGTTGGTCACCGAATTTTAGTTGAAACCTCATGTTCACCATTGAATTGATCATTTAAGTATTCTGACTATGCAAAAGCGTTCAAGGGAAAGAAGAAAGTGTGTTTCTAAATGCAATCTTACTGAACAAAAGAAAAAAATTTAAAACAATTGTAATAGTATTTTAAAATGATAGTGACAGTAGAATCAAAAAGATTTTAAAATAATTGTCCCCTTTTGATATGATCCAAGGTGCCATCAAGACGAGGACAAGTTCGGGGAAGGATCCATTGCTAGTGGATAAAGGATCGATGACCCGATCGAGGTCAAAGCAGGTGAAAGAAGCGATGGCATGGCTTGTTCAAGCTACGGTTGACGATATGGCGATCGTGACGAAGATTGGAGCAAGTTCCATGTTGGGGTCGAGGTCGGGATCGGGATGGATGAGTTTGATTCAAG
>CAIGRN010051859.1:0-12776 GCA_903798345.1 Fraxinus anomala
TTTTTACTTAGTATTTTGGAAGCATCCGCAATTCTCCCTTATTCTGCTTAAGATATTATGCCATTTTCAAGTAGGTGATATTATTTATATTCACGATTGGTAAAGCCTTGCTTTTAATCTTGAAATTTGTATGCTCACGATTTTCTGATGTGGATGGAGTTTTAACTAAGTAATTCTTCAACTTAGTTCGATTTGTCTTGATCCTCCTTTGTTTTTTTAGATAACGTTTACTTAAATTATTTTTAATGGTACTTCTTTGTTCACTAAATTAAAACAAATACTTAATAAATGAATAAGTTTTAAAATAAGTAACATTTATGGATCAGAAGTAAAGATTTTGACTTTGAGGTCATAATTACATTTAAATTGGGTTTGGGTCTCAAAAGAATTTCATTTAAAATAATTAAGATTTTACTTTAAAAAAAAAAAACACTTTCCAACAAGTTTAAAATGAAAGTGATATTTACTTATTTCTAAGCTTAACAAATTAACGAAATGTGTTCTTACAAATAGAACATTAGACATTAAGCAAGGTAAAAAAGTGACCCACTCATGAGTAACTTATTTCCAACATATGTAACCTATATTATTCTTTTGTGATTAATATCGACGCATCTTCAATCGTAATGCGGAGGATATTATAATTAAAATTGGAACGCTCATTTGGTATGCAAAGTGAATGATTTTAATTTCTTTCATTTAATTATATCTATTTTTAATAATTCAATCTATCAACCATACCATATTAGAATAGTCTTGAAAAATTAATGGGCTCAACCAATACAAGCATGTGAAGTTTTCAATGCTAAATACTACCCACGTGCACTAGTTCGTGATTGAATAATTGTTTATAACATTGCTGTAATATAACAAGTCTGTGTGTGTAGATGAATCTTTTTAAAATTTAATTGCAAAGTTGTGGGTCACACAAAATGTGCGATTGAAATGAATTAAAAAAAAAAAAACAGCGTTTGATTAAAATTGGAATGCACATTTGGTATGCAAAGCGAATTATTTTAATTTCTTTCGTTTAATTATATCTATTATTAATAGTCCAATCTATCAACACATACCATATTAGAATAGCCTTGAATTAATAGGCTCAACCAATACAAGCATGTAAGTTCTCAATGTAAAATATTACTTAACAGAAATTGTAATATAAGGAGAAAGATTGAGAATAGAGCAGGGAGAAATTGCTTTTCATCTCTTTGTTACAACTGAGTATATCTTTATATAGAAATGTACAAAATTGTGTAAATAAGGAAAACAAATCCTAACAAGGAATGTACAATATTCTAACATAATTACAGCTCATTCATTTGCATTTATTCTAGGAGATTCTCTGGTCCCTAACTTTATCTGAGAAGATGTTGATGAGCTGTGATTAGCTGAATTGTATTGTTTTGGTGGCATATTTTGAGCAAATTTCAACACCCACGAGATGGAGAGTGGATATTGAGAACTTCCATCTTGAGCAAAAGAGAAGATAATAATGGAGATGGAAGTGCTTTGGTGAGTAAGTCAGCCAACTGTGAGCTTGATGAAGTGTAAGCAGTAGAAATGACTCCTTCTTGAATTTTGTCACGAATCAAATGGCGGTCTAATTCAATATGTTTGGTACGTTAGTGAAAAATGGGATTAGCTGCAATGTGCAAGGCAGATTGGCTGTCGTAATATAAAGTTGCAGGCCGTGAGTGCATAACTTTGAGATCAGCAAGAAGATATTTGAGCTATACAATCTCACATGAGGCAGCTGCCATTGATCGATGTTCAGCTTCTGCAGAGCTTCGAGAAATGATAGTTTGCTTCTTGGATTTCAAGGAAATGAGAGATTGACCAAGAAATACACAATAACCAGTGGTGGATCTTCTTGTATCGGGGCAAGAAGCCCAATCCGAATCACAATATGCAGTGAGGCGACAGGAAGAGGATGCAGTGAAAAAAAAACCTCGTGCTTGAGAATTCTTGACAAATTTTAGCACCTTATATGCTGCTTAAAGATGGGGGAAGACGTGGGGCTACCATGTATTGGCTGAGCAAGTGAGTTGAGTAAGTTAAATCTGGCCTAGTAATGTTCAAATAAAGGAGTCTGCCAATGAGTATTCGATATAAGCTGGAGTCTTCAAGCAGAGTACCTCCATCTTTTGAGAGCTTGAGATTAGGGTCCATGGGGGTTGTGCTTGGTTTGCAACCAATTAGACCAGAATCATGCAATATATCAAGTGCATATTTACGCTGATAGAGATGAATACCAATGGAATTTCTCGCCACTTCCAGACCTAAGAAATACTTTAGTGTACCGCGATCTTTAATCTTGAATTTGGTGTGCAAAAAGCTCTTGAGGTCTGAAATAGCTTGAGGGTCATTAGATGCCACAACTATGTCTTCAATATATACGACTAGTGCAAGGAAAGAATTTCCAGATTGCTTGGTGAAAAGACTATAATCGGCTCTAGATTGAATAAAACCAAAGCTGAGTAAGGATTATGAGAATTTAGCATACCACTGCCGAGAAGCCTATTTAAGGCCATATAGACTTCTTTTCAACTTGCACACTTTGTCTTTTCCTTTAACCTAGTATCTCGGAGGAAGTTTCATGTAAACCTCTTCTTCTAATTCTCCATGTAAGAAGGCATTTTGAACATCAAATTGATGAAGAACCCAGCCTTTAATAGCAACAATAGCCAAGAGAGTTTTGACAGTCACGAGTTTGGCAACGGGGGAAAAAGTTTTGTGATAGTCAAGCCCTTCTTGTTGTGTGTATCCTTTGGCAAGGAGACGTGCCTTGTGTCTTTCAATGGTGCCATCCGCGTGATATTTTATTTTGTAAACCCACTTAGATCCAATAGCAGTTTTGCCTTGAGGAAGATCAATAATGTCCCAAGTATTATTTAATTCAAAAGCAGCAATTTCACTGTCCATTACTTTACACCACTCAGAGGATTGGACAGCTTGTTTATATGATGTTGGTTCAGATTGTTTAATGATGGAAGCAGAAAAATGGCGTGTTGGGGTGAAAAATTTTCATGTGAAATGACGGATGATAAGGGATATGGATGAGTAATATATGAAGTACCTTTTTCTTGGGAGCAAATCAGTGAAGGGGAAGAGCCACCAGTTTGTTGACAGTAGTAATCGAGTAGGTAAATGGGTTGTTTCTTAGGTCTTTCAGATCGTCGATGAGTTGTTTTGGTGTGTTTGGAAAATTTGAGAAGGGGTAGAGGTGGATATAGGTAATTGAGGAAGCGGTGACTGAGGTGGAAAAGTGATATGTGCTGGAGGGATAGAGTCTAAAGTGCGAGGAATGATTTCTGGTAGCTGAATTGGTGAAGGAATATCTGGTAAAAAAATAGAGTCTAAGCTGATAGGGTTGATTTTAGGTTGGTAAGTTGATGATGTAATATCTATTGGAGGTGTAGTGTTGAGGCCGAGAGTAATATTAGCCTTGTATGGGAAAACTTGTTCATTGAAAATGACATCAAGAGAGTTAAAAATAGATTTGGTTTGTAAATCCAATAATTTGTAACCTTTTACTCCAAATGGGTAGCCAAGAAGGATGCATTTTTTGGCACGGGGGTCAAACTTGTTGCGATGAGTTGTCAAAGTGGAGGCATAGCATAGGCAGCCAAAGATTTTTAGGTGGCAATATGATGGTTTTACTTTGAATAAAAGTTGGTATGGTGTTTGATTTTGGAGATTGGGAGAAGGGGTTCGGTTAATCAGATAGGTGGCAGTCATAACACAATCGTTCCAATAGGAAATGGGAATGCCAGATTGAAAATGTAATGCTCGAGCAATGTTCAATATGTGTTGGTGTTTGCGTTCTACAATCCCGTTTTGTTGGGGACTTTCAACACAACTTTTCTGATGGATTATACATTTTTCCATATAGAATTTTGTCATGGCAAGTTCCACACCATTGTCTGATCGAATGGTTTTGAATTTTGTTTGAAATTGTGTCTCTACAAGATTGCAAAACGATTGAAGGAATGGTCGAGTTTGTGATTTGGTTTTCATTAAATAAATCTATGTTGATCTTGTGAAGCATCAACGATTGTAAGAAAGTATTTGAATCCATCATAGGCCATATGAGAACAAGGTCCCCATATGTCACAATGGATTATATCAAAAGGTTGGTGTGCTCGTGTTTGACTTATGGGAAAAGATAAACAATGCTGCTTTGATAAATGACAAGTATCATGTGGAGAAATTTCATTCATGAATTTTTTATTTGATAAGTCTTTTTGTAACAATAAAAGGCGGCAATCAGAGGGATGTCCCATTCTACAATGCCATAATTTATGCTCAGAATGAGGGCTAGAAACATAATTAAAATGGAAAGGTAAATTAGAGGAGGTAATAGCAAGGGCTTGAGCAGGTACTGTTGTTAACTATAAATGGTATAAGCCATTGTAAGCCTCACCTTTCCCAATCGTGCTCCAAGAGGAAAGGTCCTGCATAAAACACTCATTGGTGAAAAAAAGGAAGCAACAATTGATGTCCATAGTTAGCTTTCTAGTTGAAAGAAGATTAAAAGTAAATGAAGGAATGCGAGAACATTTTTCAGAATAATAGTAGGGGTGAGCTGAACCGTGCCCCGATGGGTGACCTGTGCTTGGTTACCATTTGGTAATTTAACATAGAATGAAATTTTTGTTGGTTCTAAGTTGTAAAGGGAGGTGCAGCAGATCATGTGATCTGTTGCACCTGTGTCTATAATCCATGGAATTTTTGAAGCTAAAGAAGTTGAATTAAAAGCTGAGAGACATAAGAGAATACCATATATGGATGAAGATGATGGATGAGTAGATACTTGATTAGCCAAAGGTGTTGGGTTCTGAGATTGCAGCAAAGCAAGTAGATTGTGATATTGCTCTTGAGTTAGAACATGCTTTGAACCATTAGTGATCTGTTCTTGATCAAAACTGCTAATTTGGTTGGCAAATGAATCTGCGATCTTGGTCCGATTGTGAAGCTTGTGACATGGTGGGTATCCATGTAGCTTGTAGCACCTGTCAATAGTATGTCCAGCAAGATTACAATGAGTGCAGATAAGTTTTTCCAAATTAAAATTGACTTTAAAACATTTTTCCAAAGAATGGCCTGAAATTTTGCAAAGAGTGCAAAAATGTTTGTCTCTTTTTGGAAAACCAGACTGTTTGGTGGGATCTTTGTTATAGGTAAAATGGTTTCTGGTTGCAAAGGCAAGGGAATCAGAAGGGATGGGAGGGTTGGAAAGCTGTTTACGCTTTTCTTCTTGCTGGACAAGGGCATATACTTCACTTAAACTTGGTGGTGGCTTAAGTAAAATAATTTGGGCCTTGATGTTAGTGAAAAAATCATTAAATCCCATGAGAAACTTCATCATCCAGTCACATTGCTAGTTGGCAATGACAGTTTCCATAGCACCACATGTACAGGGTGGTATGGTTTCAAAATTCACGAGTTCATCAAGTAAGCTCTTCAATTTTGAAAAATAAAGGCTAACTGAGTCGTCTCTTTGAGAGAGAGCATTGATAGATTGTTTCAACTCATAGAGTCGAGGACCATTGTTTTGTACAAAACGTTGTTCTAACTCAAGCCAAAGAGCAAGAGCAGTTTCAACATACATAGCATTGTTCTTGATTTCCAAGGACATAGCATTTTGTAGCCAAGTTACAACCATGTCATTGCATTGAAGCCATGGTTCTAACAAGGTACTGGAATCAGATGGTTGAGGAAGAGTTCCATCACTGAATCCTAGTTTCTTCTTGATACGCAAAGATCTACAAATGGTACGAGTCCAAGAATCGTAATAATCGACAGTCAAAAGATTATTTGTGAGTAGTGTGCCAGGGCCATCGTTGGGATTGAGAAAATAGGGGCTAGAAGGGTCTTTGGGGTTGAGGTTAATGGTTTCCGGTTCTGCCATTTTACTGTCTCTGATACTATGTTAAGAATTGAGGTTTCATTTTAAAAGGTCAATCCTATTAAGATGAGTAACCCAGTCCTTTATAAGTTGGTTTATATTTACATCTTTATTTGATGTGAGATTCTATCCCTTAACATGTCCCCGTAAGATGGTGGCTCGTTTGAACAGACCAATTTTAAAATTTGTATGCTCACTGTTAGAGTCTTAACCGGATCGAATTGCTCGTTAGAGTTTAATAGGCTCTAATACCATAACAGAAATTGTAATTTAAGGAGAAAGATTGAGAATAGAGCAGGGAAAAATTGATTTTCATCTCTTTGTTACAGCGGAGTATATCTTTATATAGGAATGTACAAAATTAAGTAAATAAGGAAATCAAATTCTAACAAGGAAGATACAATATTCTAACATAATTACAGCTCATTCATTTGCATTTATTCTAGGAGATTCTCTGGTCCCTAACTTTACCTGAGAAGATGTTGATGAATTGTGATCATCCGTGATTTTGGTAGCTGAATTGTATTGTTTTGGTGGCATATTTTGAGCAAATTTCAACACTACTCACGTGCACTAGTTCGTGATTGAATAATTGTTTATAACATTGTTGTAATATAACAAGTCGGTGTGCTTATATGTCCAAAGAAGATGAATCTTTTTAAAATTCAATTACAAAGTTGTGGGTCACACGAAATGTGTGATTGAAATGAATTTTAAGAAGAAAAAAAAGTTCGAAGATTTTCTCTCTTTTGTAATTTATTATTAAAACATTATTCAATCTAAGTTAAGGATTACTCCACCTGTCACATGAAAATATTTTTGTTTTCTTTTTTCTAATTGTTCCAAATTGATCACTTTCCTTGTTGAAAGTACAATTGATTTTTTTTTAAAAAAAAACTTTTTTTTTAATATGCCCCTATTATATGTGTGTTGTTATCAACAAATGTGATCTGCTTGTATTTAAAATACTATTATTCAATGTCTTTTCTAATTTATTATTAAAGCATTATTCAATCTAAGTTAATGATTACTCCACCTGTCACATGAAAATATGTTTGTTTTCTTTTTTCTAATTGTTCCAAATTGATCACTTTCGTTGTTGAAAGTACAATTAATTTTTTAAAAAAATATTTTTTTTTTTAATATGCCCCTATTATATGTGTATTGTTATCAACATATGCTTGTATTTAAAATACTATTATTCAATGTATGGGATATATTTGAAAAAAAAAAATCTATTATTCCAACTATATTAATTAGATTTTCTTACTATGTTGTGAAAATAGAATTAGATATATTTTTATGGAACGAATGAAATACTATAGTAAGTGCTTATCTATTACTTATTATATCGGACAGGACTAACAAATTTAAATGTAACTAATTAGCAGTATAAATACATGACACATTACAACCAACAAGAGAATGTGTAATTGATCAAAAGCTCATCATTTATCATCATAATTGATCAATTTTCCATACTATTGTAAAATAGAGACGTGGTTTCTTGAAATACTAGTCCAATATCAAAATAAGGGTGCATGCGTCACGAAATATCGATCATAATAAATTCTAGAATATATTTTAACTCGATTTCCTAAAATAAGAATGTATTTTGATATGTCCACGTCCCATTAATTACTCTAATTATATATTAATTATTTCTCCCACGTTACTTAAAAGATCTGGCAAATTAAGAAGAAGGAAAACTTTGAACTTGTTTATGAGTTTTCGTTAGTCGCCTGCAACCATAAGCCCGCTAAGGTGGACTCTTTGTTAGAGATAATATGAAATAATTATTTATCTTTATCTTGAAGAATAATTTTAAATAGTTATCATAATCCTATAGATAACCTATTGGCCAATTGGAATACATATTGTGTCATTGCCGATAATATAGACTATGCATGATCTACATTCATAACAAGGAAGTTAGCCAAAAATGTAACAGATAATGGTAAGACATAAAGAACAAGGGCGTGTCGAAAGTTAGCAAAAAAATGTGAACGAGAAGAATTATTATTTGCAATATAATTGAGTTTGTCCTACAAGAAAATCCCATATATATGATTACATAGTTAAATCTTGACCTTTCATCTTCACCTTTAAAATTGTTGAATAAAGTTTCACGTGCTTTTCGTTGTCTTCAGTTTGTGTCAAATACATGATAGAACAACTACAATTTTGGCATGCAGAGTTATAGGTACAATTTTGGTATATGCTGAAAATATATATATAAAAAAATAGTGTGAAGATAGATTTTTGTGTGGAATTAGATTGAAATGTGCATCCATTTTGAAATTTCTTGGCCAGCCTCTGGTCCAAGCTGTTGATAGAAGCTTTGAGTATAGAAATCCTATTGTAACAAGAATGAAAGAACACAAGCAGTGGAATGAAATGGAGAGATCCTGAGAAAATTGGTGCACAAATGCAAACACTACATCCAATGAAGTTGATTTGTCTGTTCAGTCGTGTGAACATGAAATGTTTATAATTACGACTTGCATGCTAAGCCCCCCTATTTGAGTCACATCATATTTTTCATTTTCATTCTCTCTCATTTTCGACCACACATTTTTCAATAAAATAATATTTTTTATCATATCAATAATTTTTTCTTCTTTTTCAACCACATATTCCCACTGCATAAAAAAATACATTCTTGACCACAAAATGTGCATCAAACAGGGTTAACATCGTCTTTAGGTATTCTAACTATCTATTTCAGGCACTAATCTCGAGCTTTTTGTTGGGTTAACAATAATATGTTAGATATTTTCAGAGCAATATTTATGAAATGCGCAGATTTATAATGATTTACTTTCCATGGCTGAAATAAATTTACTGGCCAAGATTTCAAAATGCAAAATTTGTATAACTCAATGATATATTTTTTTCTTTTGTCCTTTATGCCACAAATTCTTACCAGCCGTGCTACTTGTGTCGGGAGGAGGACGGTGGCTTTGTTGACATCTCACACACGGGGTGAGTGGGTGTGTAATTTATTTTTTTTAATTATAGTGAGACACATCATTGTGTAAAGTTGTCAATCTTTTTGGTCAAACCCCTCCTATATGAATAGAAAAATTGAATCTTTTTGCCTTTTCTATAGCCCTGTCAATTCTAAGGACACATGACATGACATAACTTGGTTAAAATTCAAAAACTGTAGCACAATCTGAATTAGATAATTTTTATGTTAAAATAGAGAGGTATCAAAATATGTGGGACCACTCAAATAGTTATCATGGGTGGGTTGGTCCTACCAGCTGTTTATAATTTTTTTCTTCATTTTCATTTTTGAAAATTTAATTCGATTTAGATTAAAATCGAAAAATTTGAATCAACAATGGTATATTTAAAAGACAGCCATGTTCCTTCAAATTTATATTTACTTAAAATTTTCAAGAAATCAAGTTTATCTCGTGTCCGCATAAGTCATTAGACTCGACAATTTAACTAAGCACGACTAGCAGATTAACTCGTGAATCACTTTGACCGAACTTGACCAATTTTAATTCGAGTTTTTTAACGGACGGACTATCTAGGTCGACACGTCTATTTTAACACAATTAGCTACGAATACATTATATATTTACAGCCATGGTAATTTTTTTTCCTCCCATAATTTACTCGTAAATTAAACTTACTTGTCAGAAGAATTTTGATGCCCTTCTTGACATCCACTCACATGAGGTAGGACTCATGTGAATAAAAAAAGACAAAAAATCCTGCCCCACCCTCCTTGACAACATAGCATGGTTGTTTACTCGTGCCTACTACTGTTATGTGAAGAAGATGTGAGTGAAGTGTACTAATTTTGACTATCTATAAAATACTACAATGTCGTGTCTATTTTAAAGGCCATATTGTTTTCTTTCTTTTGGTGGAAATAGTGCAAGGGTTCACCAAGATATTATGCACCAAAAGGATATTTGACATATTAACAGTTAATGCACCAAAATTTTTATTCAAATTGTAAATGTTAGGTAACGATATGTGCAACCATTATATATGTTCTTCAAACTGCTTGTTGTCACTCGAAGATCCCAATGGTCAATCCATTTTAAAAACTCATCTAATGATCCACTGATTCCACAAAAAAAAAAAAAAGTTCCAGCTCAATCCCTATTTTTTTTTTTTCATGGAAGCAATGGTTTTCGTACGAAATTTATGCTTAAAAAGTAAATTTTTAAACTTCTACAGAAGAGGTTGGCTTTCTATCGCCAATTGATGGTCAAATAAATTTTCTTATTTTAACTTTCACACTTATAATTTAAACAATAAAATTTTCACTTCTTCTATATATATAAATTTATACAAAAACACTATTTTATTGAAAGATCCTAAAAACATATTTTTGTAATCGAATCCTAATTTTGATTTGTAGCTACGACCAAAAATTTTACTAGAACTTTTGGTTCTTGATTCTAAGATTCATAATCGAATCAATTTTAATTGGGACCAGACATAGCCGGTTGATGAACTAAAACAGTGCGATTTTCAATTCTAAAACTTAAGACCGGAACCGTTTTCAATTGGGATTGAATCAAATGGCTAGTTCGATCCAATTTTAGTTTGAGCCGAATGAATTTAGATTAAAAAAAAATGTCCACCATTAGCTACAACCATCCCTCAATCTTCAAACCTAAAATTTAAGGACCCTAATAAGCTTAAGCTTTGTCCTTCCGTTTAGCATCGACTTATAACTTAAAGCTTGCTTCAATAAGGTAAGGGTGAAATATTAATTGTTTGATTTAAATGACGTTTCTTTCTTTAATTGATTGTTAGCTTTTTGGAATATATATATATCAAAACTGTACCTATAACTCTGCATGCCAAAATTGTAGTTGTTCGATCATGTATTTGGAAGACAACGAAAAACATGAAAAACTTCATTCAATAATTTCCAAGGTGGTGATGAATGGTCAGGATTTAACTCTGTAATCATACATATCAATTATGGGATTTTCTTATATGACAAACTCAATTATATTTAGAAAAAGGGTAAATAACAATTCTTCTCATTCACATTTATGGCTAACTTCCAACCCACCCTCGTTCTTTATGCCTTACCATTATTACTGAAAAGATTCACAAAAAGCACATATCCAAGTTACAAAGCCAGAAAGAATATGAGTACATACCATTGAAGATGCATATAAAAGTTGAGCTTAACACTCGACTTGTTATATATTCAAGAATTACAATTTTACATATCGTGACTAGCGTACATATGCTAGTTGATGCGCAGAGATTTTAGAGGAGGGATAAAAAATCTCTTTACCACATGGATAAACAAAAGAATAATGACCGACTTATTGTGTTTTTTAGGAATTATAAGATTAGTGTAGTAATACGGACTATCTATCTACCTTGAATTTCGTCACATTGTATTTCATAAAAATGATTGGGCCTGCAAACATTATTTTTTCGAATATTTTTCCAATAATATGCTCCATGGGGACGCGAAAACNATTAGTGTAGTAATACGGACTATCTATCTACCTTGAATTTCGTCACATTGTATTTCATAAAAATGATTGGGCCTGCAAACATTATTTTTTCGAATATTTTTCCAATAATATGCTCCATGGGGACGCGAAAACCAGTGCCTTTTCTATGAAATTTTTGATAAATTGCAGAATTCATATTATTTTGAATTATTACACTTGAGTTGGTACAAAAACTCAATTTTGGAGACTGCATCCCATGCACATTTTTGGTCAAAACAGTATTAATATTATTTGAATTATTACACTTGAGTTGGTAATCTGAAAAGTGAGAGTAGGTAATAAGGTATGGAAATTTTAATATTATTTCACTGAATTGTGAAATTTTAAATTCAATGCAATCGTGTCATGTTAATTTTCCACAGGTTTTGCTTATATGCTTTACATTAAACACTATCAGCTATGGAGCAATGTCAATCTTATGATACTCTATGTATGGAGAAATTTTGATGTCCCAAATGACTTCAAATCTTCCGACAAAAAGCATTAGTTCAAAAATTACAATCTATAATATGCTAATAAATCTCATAACCAAGTATACCATGTTTCACCAGTTGTAACTATTCTAGAAAATGCATTGAGCTCGCATAGTAGCAAACAAATAAACTTGATCATCATAATAGTTTTAATGATTATTCATTCGATTTCTTGGAAGTATATTGGCGTTTATTGAAGAGTTCCTTAGCATTAGTGCCTCGATCTTGATCATGTATCTATGTCATCTGAAGATCAATAAAGTTTTTCAAAAAATTTGATACAGAGTTGATCATCATTGTGGTGGTTCTGGGTTTGGGCTTTTTTGTGGTTATGATGGGCAACTATCAACATCAGTTTTAGCGATAACTTACTTAGATAGAAATTACCGACAAAGTTTTCATTGTTATTTCCGTTGGTAAATTCCTACATAATTAATTTTGTTCTTCTTTTTCATTCCTAGTTTCCTATGAAAGTTTCCTACAAAAATAAATTCAACGCAAATTGTATTTTAAAAAATAAATTATGATGTTTGATTTTCATTTTTCCCAAAATACATTTTTCTCTCTTCTTTTTAACTACACATTTTTCAATTAAATAATATTACATGCAAATAAAAAAAAATTTCTTCTTTTTTAACCACACATTTTCCATCAATCTACTATTCCAAAATACATTTTTTTTAAAATAATGGGGTTCAAACACCCCATAATACTTATTATTATATTAATTAATTATTCTTGTGAGCTAAAAAACATTAAAAATGTAGAAATTTCAAATGTACACTAAAATAATAAGAAATCGCATGAAACTTGATTTCAAACTACAAAAATGACAACATTCACTCACTACTAACATTTTAACATCAACAAAATTGA
>CAIGRN010051883.1:0-69862 GCA_903798345.1 Fraxinus anomala
GGAATGATAACTAACATATTTATATAATCATCAATCATTCCTACACGAAATGATATCAACTCATATGAAAAATGTACATTGCTTCACAAAAAAATCATCAGAAAATTCGAAAAAAATTCAATCTAATAGGTCGCCCCTTTTTTCCTGATGGCCGTCATACGACCGCAAGCCACAATGGCCTATGCAGTCGCATAGGCCAATAATGTGGCGCCAAATGTGATTTTTCTTCCTCTTTCCAATTCATTCATTCATAGTTTCTTCTTTTGATTTTTGAACAATAATTCTAACAATAAAACTAATGTAACTCGTCATACAGAAATCTAATACAAATAATCTCATTTAAAAGAAAATATAATTTTAACCTAATTTCGATCATATTTAGTTTCGTGAGAGTTTTTTTTTTTTATTTGAAACAATATCAATATTTACATTTTAATCAAATCACCGCAAACCACGGACGTAATTAACTACACAGTAAACGTAACTCAAAGACACAAACTCCGATATTAGGTTCATATGAACCCAACTCGTGGGTCACTTTTTTACCATCTTAAGAATAAAGTGACACAAACCACAATTAAGATTACATATAGAAGCAAAAATATCTAACACAATAACGCCACATTAGGAATGGCAATATTCCATGGCACTTTCTCTAATATTTTCCATATAGGGATGTGAGCAAGGTCTCTATCTCGAATTCACAAAACACTTTCTCCAATATTTTCCCTCCCCAACGTATTATCTAATTTCTGTACGCAAAATCTTTATTGAAAACTTGTCAAGGGTAGACTGGTAATTGCACCTACCTTGTCTTTTACGGAAGAAAAATTACTGTGGAATGGACAATTCTTGGGATAAGATACTTGTAATAATTAATATCTTAAAAAGTGTGCCAAGTAACAGCTGTCTAGCAAAGACAGAAAAGCATGGCTGGATCTATCTTTAAGGGTATATTATCGAGAAAATAATGCATTTAAATAGTAATATAATAAGAAATATATAATTAAAAAATAAAGAGAAATTATTGATGTGATAAAAAAATTATTTTATTAAAAAATATATTATTGAAAATAAATTTTGAAAGAATGTATTTTAAAAAAATATGTGTCAAACAGGAGTTAAGAGTTTGTTTGAAAGAATGTATTTTGAAAATCTCTTTGTATTATAAAAAGGTATTTTACGGTAATAGATTGATGGAGAATATATAGTTTAAGAAAATTAATTTATGTGTAATATTATTTTATTGAATAATGTGTGATTAAAAAGTAGAGAAAAAAATATTTGAAAATGATTGGATCAAACAAGGGCTAAAATTATATCAATCTTGCTACATGTATACTAATTTTGACATCATTGATAATATTTTTGTGAGTTGACACTTTTTTATACATTAATTTTAACAATATATTAAACAATCAATGACACTGATATTGACAATTCACACAATGTCAATAATAATGTCATTTAGTAATGTATATCTAGATTAATTCTAGATTTAGAGAATGTTTGATAGGGATTCAAATTAGATTTTCAATAGATTGTAATAAAAAAATTTGAAATGTATGGTTGAAAAATTATGGGACCCATGAAATATGATGTTAATATTGATTGTTTGAGTTTGACTTAAATTAAAATAAGATTTGAATCCAAAACAAACAAGTTCGTAATATGAATAAGTAGCATTTTTATATGAGCCTTGCTTTATGTCCCAGTCATTGCCCACTCCCAATAAGGGCCGCCAATGTTTATGCCCGGATCATTGAGCCAGGGCAAGGCTTTTCTCTTGAAAAGTACCAAATGTTTATGTCAATCTTGAAATGTACCAATTGCTTAATCCCTGTATTAATGCAAAGTGTAAGACAATGCATTAATATTTTGGCCCCATTTTTTTCTAGCAAAGTTTAGAAGCTTGTCGAGATTGCCCAAGGGCCAAAGTATCCAAGAATTGATCCAGAATCGACCAGGCATTTTTAGCATGCTGAGTTGATCGGGCTTTGTATCCGACCGCTTTTACAATTCTTCAAAGTTGCCTCCACATGTTTGCTTTACATATAAGTAAAATTTCAAGAAATACCAACATCATTAGCTCATATTATTAGATCGCCTCAAACTGAATGGGAGGTTTGGAATTGACCCCCTATCCAAGTATGTCAGTATTGACAAGAATACATGAAAGGGGATATAGGCCTAATCTCCACGGAATTATAAAGAAATAATCCGTAACCTATTTGCAGTCTAAATCAATGTTACAAAAGCTTACACGAAATTTACATTAAAGAATATTATTAAGTCCCTTTATCGAGTCTGAACTTAGGAAGACCTAACTTGTCCATTCTCACTAAGCCGATTCGTTCTCCTCCCAAATCCTTTGGAAGCAATACTTTAGAGCTTCCATCCATGTGCCTGAGTATTAGCTAAAGAATTCGCAACTTTATAGCCCACCATCCATATGTCTGCTAATGCAATATTTTAAACAAACACTAGATACTTTTGAGAACTTCGACTTCTTTTTGAGCAAAATTGAGAATCGAATTAAGAAATGTCACCCTAAAAATGCAATCGAATTAAAATGCGACAAACAATTAACTCAACTATGAGAAGCTGGTGAAACCATAGTAAACGCTTCTTGGACTACCAAATCTCGGAACAAGAAACAAATCGACATGTGTAAAATCTTTTGCATTTTTTGAAAGAGATTGTGTATTCTTGCGCTAAAAGTGTCTTTTTTATTGATAGAAATATGTCAAAAAAATTATGCTTGTTGAAAATGATCTGTTTGAATTTATTGAAATTGTTTTGTCTTGTTATGTAGAGGTTGTCCTTGCTCCTTAAGCTCTTAGGCTGTCCATGTTTGTCTCGTTGAGATTTATTTAATAGTTAAAATATTTGAAAAACTTATATTTATAAAGTTCGACTTTCTATAGTAGGTTTAACAATTTTTATGTCGTATCAACATTCCTTATTTATTGTAATAAACAATAAAATTAGGATAGGAGAAATAGAGGAAAAAGATTGGACTAGGTGTGAGATTTTTTGCAATTCGTTCAAACTGAAACACAAACAAATGTGGGAATTAGCGGTAATAGTCATTCCATCTTTTATTTTTTTGTCCAAAACCATTTAATCGTAGCAATTGCATCCTAAACCTATTCATTTTTAGAACAATTGGTCATTTTGGATGGATTCCGTGAAGAATGATTGTTAGTTTGGCGTGTATGCCGTACTTTCTTTTGACGGTAAATTGCACGCATAGCCCAACCTTTGATGAAAGTAGTAATCATCTCTTAACAAATTTAATCTTATTTTTGTTCCCACCTCATATGAACATAGCAGAAAGTATTCATACAAACCAACCACAGAACTTCCATTACCATTAGATGTACGAGTAAGCTCGAGTAAGTTCGATAGCCTGAGGTCCGAAGGTTTGCATCGGGGATTCTTAAAATCTAAAATAGGTCTCCAACAATCCAATGTTTATTCATGGCCAAAGGAACGAATGACAAACCCACCAATGCCTTGAGATGACCGTAGGCCATTTGCTCCCTAAAAGTCATCATGGTGGCAAGTGATGTACCCACGCTGAAAGTGCAAAAATCTTTTCAATCTATGTTACATTTATTGATGCACGTTAAAATGGAAAGAATTTTTTTTTTTATTTTTTTATGTAATGGTGAATATGTGGTTGAAAATAAAGAAAAAGTTATTAATGTTATAAAAAATATTATTTTATTGAAGAATATATAATTAAAAATAAGTAAAATGATGAGAATGAAAATTATGTGGCTCTTGTTCAAATATCAGTACCAATATACATGTAGCATGATTGTTAATTAAACGTATGTTCAGACAAAGTATGACAAAGAATAAAGCAACGATTACATCAAACATTTCTTATTTTGTTCAAAGACCATTTCGCCCTTGGTTCAAATATCAGCACATGGTGCATGTTGTTCAAAGACAAACTATGCCATGTCTCTTTCTTTTTTTTTCTTTTTTTTGCCCACGTAGAGTAAATTATTTCGTTTTGTATACTTTGACAGAATTGCTTTCTGGGACTTGGACGAGCGAGGTTTATTATCATGAAAAGCAAATAAAAACCAAATACAATTTATAAAAATATGAAAAGCAAATAAAAACCAAAAGGCTGGTGAAGAAGATGATACATGCAATATTGTGCCTCGTTTGGTTCAGTTTAAAAGTAAAAACAAAGATTAAAATATAAGTAAAAATTAACAATTAATTTTAACTACACATTTTATGGGGTCCACAAGTTTATCAATTTTTCAACACGTATTTCATCAACTTTTATTAAAATTTACTAAAAATCTAATTTTTATTAATATGGGTTAGATTTTTAGTTAATTTTGATAAAATTTAATGAAATGTAAGATTTAAAAGTTGATAAAAGATATAAATCAATTGATACGCCAAAATAAATTTGGAAAAAACAGAAAGGAAATTTCACAAAATGTCCACTTTTTTGTGTCCATTTGCAAAAATGTCCACCACTACAAAAATGTCCATTTTGAAAGAATTTGGACCAAAATACCCTTATTAACAATTTATAATTTCACATAAACACAAAAATGTCCACTTTATTAAAAAATTTATTGGCCAATAAAATTTTGACACATAATCCTAACCTATTTATTTCAAAAGTACAATTGTCAAATCGCAATAATTGCAATTTTTCTCATTGACTCATAAATGTCGAGAATGGCATTTCAAATGTAGAGAAACGTGATGTTCAGAATGAAATATCATTCTAGACGTTTAATATGTTGAGAACAATATTTGAAATATCGAGAACATATAATATCGTGATTTGACATGTATACTTTTGAAATATAAATAGGGTGCAAATATCAAGAACGACATTTGAAATGTCGAGAATATCATTTGAATATAGCTTCTCATGAAAGCTACTTCTCAAAATTTGTGAAAAATTGGAAAAAAAAAAAAAAAAAAAAAAACAAATTGCTTCATTTTTCGATTAAGGGCATAATGGATAATTTGGTACAAAATTCAAAATGGTGGACATTTTTCAATTGACACCCAAAAAAGCAAACATTTTTTAAAATGCTAGATTTGTCAATCATGCGAAAACAAGTTGTCTGTATATGGATCCACAGGTTATAAAAATTAAGCCCCTGTTTGGAGTCCATTATTTCAGGAAAAAAAAAATGTTTTGGACAGTATTTTTAGGAAAATGTGGTTAAAAAATAGAGAAAATTTTTGGATTTATATGTAAAATATTTTATTGTGTGAATATATAATTAAAAATAATTTTTATAGCAATAATAATTTTAAAATAGTGAGCATCAATCAAAGACTAAAGAATTAAGCTTGTTGTACACTAATATGTGTCAAAATTTGAGCTATCAATTGTTTAAAGAGTTGTCAAAATTAATGTATAAAAACTTGTTAAAGTTGATTAAAATCAAAACATCCACCTCAAATGGTGATTTCCAGTTGGATTGTTCTAGTTGTATATTAGCATGTACATAAGGATTATGGACATTTTTATGTACACGTTAATGTATTTATAGCATTGCTCTTTTCAATTTATTTTACCCCATCCTCCATATCCTGCAGCGCCGCCTAGGAGGCATCCAGTGTTTATTATGGATATTTTTATGTACACACTAATGTACTTATAGCATTCCTCTTTCCAGTTTATTTTAATACCCCCATCCTCCATATCCTGCATTTCCGATCTTATCTTATCGATAGAGTTGATATGATATTCACCATGAGTACTAAAATATGTATATTGTTGTTGGGTACACTTCTTGTTCCATTCAACGATGCTGCAGAAGCACAGTCCATTGTCAAGACTCTGCCGGGTTATTCCGGTCCTCTTCCTTTCAAACTAGAAACCGGGTCAGTTCATTCATTCTTTATTTATAATTTCCCTATTAATTTCTAGGAACATAGTTAATTCCCTATTAATTTCTAGGAACATAGTTAATTCATTGAAATATTCTGATTATCTTTCTTTGGATTATTAGATACATAAGCGTCGGAGAAAAAGATGAAATACAGATATTTTACTACTTTATTGAGTCACAAGGTAACCCCAAAAAGGATCCTCTTGTGGTTTGGCACACCGGTCGACAGGAGTGCCAGAGTTTCATCGGCCTCACTTATGATATTGGTACCCCTCGTTCACTTGCTTATAACTATTATTGTGATTTTTATTTTTTCCGATGCATGACTCCTTCCCAGTGCACACGACCTGTATGCTAGTAGATTCAAAATCAACTCTAAGGTGCAACTCCTCCCCCATATCGTCATCCCAGCTTTTATCTTGCTCCCGTGCTTCATATCGCTTGTGCCGTCGAAGGTATTTTGAGAGCCAAGTGTATTTTGGGCTTCTTATTGCGTCTGACATTTATATGGAATTAATTGTATATGTATGTTTGCGGATAAACTGCCTTTAAAAAATTTGTGTTACAAATCAGTTACCTGGTCTTTGGGGCAATATGATGGACAATTTGGCAATTTACACTTTATTTGGTGGTTCATCTGTACATCGTGTAAGGGATGGTAGTAAACTCGTAAGCTATCGAGGGTATGGATAATTGTCTAGGTCTTATTGTGAAAGAAAAAGCTGCCCCATGTCTCTTCCTCTGTTGTCACCAAGGATAAGTTGCCAAAACAAATGATGGGGGGCTATGCTGCTCGGACTTGAGTACGAGTACGTATCTAAGCGTCAGATCTTTTATTTTCTGAAATATAGGATATCGGGACATGTCTAAAAAGAGTCCAAATTTTGGATACGGGTACATGGATACGTCTTTCCAATTTCATTTTTTTTACTAACCTAAGATATCATTTTAAATAGACTAAAATCAATTGTTCCCAAATAAGGAAATAAGTATTGAATAACAGATTAAGACGAATAAAATATAATTTTAAGGTTTAGTTTTCAATTATAGGAAGTAAATTATTAAATGTTATATAAAATAGAAAACGAGGGACTTGATTGCTATTTGAACTTCCACTAAGTAGCACTATATGGAATATATTTTCATTTTATACAAAGAAATCCTAAACCATCGATATATAGAGGAAAAGAAGGTAAAAAAAAAAAAAAGAAAAGGGAAAGAAAATGAATAAAGAAAAAGAAGAGAAAACCTAGTCCTGCCACCTTCTTCCACCCTTTCGGCAGCGGCGCTAAGTTTACATAGAGTAGAAATGGGAAAGAAGAGAAAAGAAATAGAAAAAAGAAATAAGCAGAAACTATGAAGTATTCGGAGGATCCGACATGTATCACATGCCCATACCCATGTCGTGTTGTGTTGACACGATTACTTCGTTCATTTATTTTTTAGATGGATTCTTTCAAACCTACTTCTTTTATAATGTGGTTGGAAATCATAAAAATACGGTTCCTATTTGAAAAGCTATTTGTCTTAGTATTTTAGTTGAGAAGCAATTGTCTCCTGTCTGTATATTATTTTAACTAGCTAAGATAACTCAATAATTGTTAATTTTGGTATCGAATTGTGTCATGGCATATTCAATGTATGTATCCAACATATGTAAGTAACGTTAACTTTTGCAATTCAAACATGAACCTACTTTCTCTCTATTTATAGGTCCATTAAAATTCAACGTTTCCGAAGGTTTTGATGGCAGCCTGCCCACTTTGTACCTAAATCCATATTCATGGACCAAGGTCGACAACATCTCTCACTCTCCATGCGAGACATATTATTTACTTTATGTTAATAATGATATATATATTTTTTTCAGACTTCCAGTTTTATATTCATAGATTGGCCTGCTGGAATTGGATTTTCATATTCAAATGTGTCCGGAAGTTACTTATCCTCTGACACCAAATCAGCAAAAGATAATTACGCATTTCTCAGGAAGGTAGGTTTGTATAATCATTAATTATTCATATATAGATGGCAATACTTGTAACCAGAAATTAATTAATTCAAATTTCCATCCCCACACAAATATACATGTTTTTTGTTTTAAGTGAAAGCTTGTGAAAAATAAAATGAAGAAGAAGAAGAAGAAAGAAGCTAACGATATAATGATAATTCATACAGTGGTTGTTGAAGCACCCCACATTTATCACGAATCGTTTATATATTGCGGGTGATTCCTATGGAGGAAAAATGGCTGTCTTGGTTGCCAACGAAGTATCAAAAGGTATGTAGTAGATGTGAGAAAAAAATAACTTATAAGAGATTAGTCGATCTTTTCTTACATCAAAATAAGCTAGATTAAGTTGTTTTTTGATGGTATTGCAGGTAATGAAGTAGGATTGTGGCCACAAATGTTCCTCCAAGTGAGTGAGTGTATTTTTTATGACTTGTTTTAGTCTTTCCAAGAGAATGATTTGGAACTTATTTGTTCCCTATATTTTATTTGATTATGCTGTATATTTCATGTTAATTGAAACAGGGACTCATCCTAGGTAATCCATTTTCTACTACACTGAATTCTACTTATAGTGATCGAATTCCATTTGCTCACTGCGTGGCACTTATATCAGATGAATATTATGAGGTAATAATTTTTCTTGATTCCATTTACTCCACACATTAAACTTCTCTCGAAGAATCTATGCTAAAACTCTGCATTTATTTATGAAACTTTTGAGACATTTTCAGGCTGCCAAAAGTAGTTGTGATGGTGTATATTACAATCCTGATCCAAACAATTTGGAATGTGTTTATGCTCTTCGAACGATCCAAAAGGTAATATTTACATCTCATTTTTATATTTTATTATTCATGTCCTTTTTAACATATATCTTTGAATGAAAACTGAAAAGGGTTCGGCTGGCATATGATTAATTGCAGTGTATCAATGATATAAATCCGGCACATATTTTGGCACCAAAATGTAGTAGTGACTTTGCGCCTAAACCGGACGAGTTTAGACGGGATAGAATAATCATGGAAAACGACTCACTCAACAACCTCTACCTCCTATCTCAAGAAGAGAACAGATGCTTAGTAACTAATTCATCCCCCTTTCTTTATATATGCACATGTCATGCTCTTTTGAATAATGTAACTAGCGATTCCCTTATGAACATGTTTCTTGTGTGCAGCTACAAAGTCATGCACCATCGTATGTCTGGGCAAATAATCCAAGTGTCCAAGAAGCTCTTCATATCAGAAAGGTACATTGAAAAGAATTAGGATTTAGAATAGTGTACAGTAGCTAGCAAAGACATGTTAAGTTGTGAAGCCGAATTGTTTTCACTGTGTGGAGCCAGTGCGCAGATTGACCTTTGCGGTAAGGTATTCAAGGGGATTGGAAGGGAGGGCAAGAAGCCCCAGTCTCAGGGGTAGGTGTGGAGCTCTGGGACCAAAATTTTCTTACGGATCGTGTTACGAAAAAGTGAGAATAGGCAATAGAAAAAATAAAAACAAGAAGACTGTTTAGGTGGAAACTTTAGACGGAAAAAAAAAAATCATGGGTAGTAAGGAAAATCCATTATATAAAAAATGTGTACAAGAGATGAGCATTTTGGACTGCTACTCCAAAAAGCATGACGATATCCTAAAATACATCATATGCATGCGAGAATAATAAAACATGTCCATACTATCGGCCTAATCCCTTCGCTACCACCACAACCCCACAAAAAGATTCTCATAATTGTAGTATCATCAAATATGTCAAACTATGAGCTTTTCTGGTCGGGCCAAACAGAATTCAGGTTAGCGTACTCTAGTAGATAACTTACGAATTTCATGCTTATAATTTCTGTTTTGTCCTAGTTTTTCTTATAAATAGCATCAAAAATGAAAGGGAGTTTAGGGAAATTGGTATATGTTTATGTGCTCATAATCTTTCTTGAGTACCACAGGGAACAATTAAACAGTGGGGCAGGTGCGATAGCAACTATGTCTTCGATCAAAATGTAGATAGTGCTATTCCATATCTTGAACTTCTCGGTAAACAAGAATATCAAGTTTTGGTATATAGGTAAGTCATATTAATTTCTTGCTCACAGTTATGGTTGTTCCAAATATTGGTGGAGAACCAAGCGAAAGACACAGCTACTAGAAGAAGCATATAATTAAAGCAATGTACACACACTACGAATATGGTATTTTGGATTGGACACTACGGGATGACAACTTACAATTTCTATCATGTCTCTGCTTTTTTTTTTTTTTTCCCCCCAGTGGCGATCACGACATGATTGTTCCTCATATCAATACTTTAAATTGGATACGCAATCTCAATATGACCCTTGATGATGACTGGAGAACTTGGTCTTTTAATGGTCAAATTGCAGGGTTGGTATTCTATTCTTGCTCATATAAAAATGATCTTATGAGTGCATGTGCTCGTCTTATACTAATCATTGATGACATTATCATATTAATTCCTTGACGCATAACAAATTTGATTCAAATGCTGAGTTACACCATAAGTTTATCTACCAATAAATTGATATGTCATGTCACCGGTGCTTAGAATTAAATGAGCACAGGTGCTCATTAAATGATTCCTATATAATAAAGCACTACAATTTTATCTCCTTTGCAGATACACAGAGAAATACGTGAACAAGGAATTCTCTCTCACATTTGCAACAGTGAAGGCAAGAGAAGTTTGATTATGCTCTTTCTCTGATGTAACAAATAAATTAAAAAATAATTAAAAGGTGATTAAAAATGAAGTTTGATTTGCAGGGAGCAGGTCATGTAGCTGCACATGACTACCCTAAAGAATGTCTTGCCATGATTGAAAGGTGGTTGGCTTTATATCCATTATAGTTTTTTACATATTCTTCTTTTAAGTATTACGCGAGGCAAATAATTGTGAAACTATGCAACTTTCCCTAGGCAAATCTATAATAATTTGCAAGATTTGTAGATTCTGAATTTAAGAACAAATTATAATAATTAGATTGTTTTCAGCTATTGGGTTCAACTACATTAAATTGCTGGTATGTTGTGTTTAATTTGCCTGATATTGTTTTATAAAATTATTTCAATATTTTTTTTTATCTGTAACAACATTAATGTTTTTCGTGCAACTTAATTTATGCATATGATGGTTGCAAATTCAAGAGTTCAGATAACAGTAATTATCGAAGTCCCCCTATTAAGCTCCAACATGCGCTCTATCCGATTAAAATTTAAACGAGTACGCAAATTTCAAGATTAGTTGTCAATCGACCCATCATCATGCGGGCAGTTAAAGAATAAATTTCACATCGGTTAGATACGAGGCTTGGATTTTTAATTTTTTTAATAAGGTTGACTTTTTAAGAGTCTTATTTACATTACCATCTTCTTGTATATGAGTTTTCTAATCATATGCTGATGCCCAAGTCTCCTCTGATTCTACCACTGCTCTAACCACTGTTCCTGCCATTTCAACGATACCTTTTTCATTTGATTCCCAGATTTTCTCACTATCAATGTAGCGGCCTCTAGCCTCTTCGAAACTCACATCTTTCCCAAGGTATCCTTGACTGTCACTCAATTTATGCAACAAGAAAAAGTAAGTTTAGCATTTTAACTAGTTGAGTATAACAGTCATTTTCTATTGAAATGTTCTTTTAGGAAATAAGTTTCAAAAGGGAACATAATTTTTGCAATTTTTTTTTTCGACGAACATTACCAGCGTCGTTTTTATAAATTCAAATATGCACGAACAGATGGTGAAATAAAAAGTACTCACTCCATCCAATGAACACTGACGGAAGAAGAAGCTGCATAGGAGACAGGCATATAGGCCACCCGATTCCTATTTCTAGGAATACAGCGAACGAGAATCTCCACAATATTAGCTGCATCCTGTGGTGTTGCCTGCGTAAAGATGATCGAGTCACCCAAGAAGAATGAGAAGCCTATAATGAACTTTGCCCTGAAGCTGTTGAGGTTGCGGAACTGTAGTAAACCAAGACCAGACTGCCATAACAACAATTAAATACACTAATGATTATTTTGATCCGGAAAAATAGGTTACCACAATAAGAGAAATACTCCAGTTTAGAGTCCAATAGAAACTGAAGAAATAATCAAGAACTAGATGATATAATGAACAAGATTATGATATTTATTTTCTTATTTTATACATTGTAGACCTGTTTATACTAAACATACATTGAGTCGTTACAAAAAAAATGTAAGACTCCAGTTCTATCTATACCAAACATACACCGAGTAGTTACTAAAAAATGCATCTTTGAAAGAGAGTGTAATTATCTTATCCCTACGAATTTCTTCACGTCTCTCAAAATTTAAACCCAATACCTATGCATTATGAGTGACTTAAATTGAATCATGATACCAATCGAATAAGTAAAACTTTAACCGGTGTCTCAACTCAATTAGCGTGTTATATGTTAGATTAAATTTCACTAGAGTTGGATATTTGGTTAATTAGAATCCAATCTTAGCAAATAATGAAACTTCATGGGATCTTTTTGTCCAAATGTAGGTAGTCCGCATTTTCATAGACGTGTCTATTTCACTAAGCTTCTCTTCTAGATAGTGCCCTAATATTCGGTGATTGTGTGGATCGGAATTTACTCAATAAGGAATTTCGCTAATCGTTTTAGTTACGGCAGCCATTCATTGGGACTTTGATTATCGGCTCCCAAAAAAAATATTGCTTTTTTCCTTTAAAATATTTGGTTGGTTCAGCCTTGAAAAACACGTTATACTTGGAAATTGTAGTTTTAGAGTATTTAATGATATTTTCCAATACAATACATTATTGCCCAAGACTTGACCAGTATAATATAAGTTTAGCGTTTATTTAAAATAAAATTTAATTGACTTGAAGAGTCTTCGTAATTATTATAAAAGACAAACTATTGGTTGTTTAAAGCAAGAAACAACAAAGACGTTACTGGTACAATTGTGATCTAGTCAACTGTCAACCTAAAAACTTACACTGAATATGTTCACCCCAGAAGAACTTAAAATTTGGGTTGATGATGCTGAATCGGAATTCAAATTGTTTTGTGCAGCCTTCCATTTGTAGCCCATCGGTCGACGATGGCGATAGCCATATTGACTATCGCGTCAGACGATCCTCCAATAGAGAGCCACCAATTATGTACACATGGCACATCCCGAATTTAAATTCAACTACCCTTGCATTAATCCTACTCCTCAATATCACTGTCAGAATTTTTACAGAAATATTTAACAATTTTTATTTAGAAAAAAATTAAGCCAAATGCACAGGGTGTTGGGGTCTACACTCTCTCAATAAAATTGTAAAAAAAATTATCCCCATGTGCGTTTCCTGTACATGAACCATGATTGTAAGAGAGGGAAAAAAAAATAAAAAAAAAAATATATATATATATATATATATATATACACACAGATATGTATAAACTTGACCTGTAAGGATAAACCCTGTAGGATTTTCCCTTATAAATATCACGTCAACTAGTTTCTCTCTCACAAAAATAGCCTCTTCAAAACCCAGAAGCTAAAGGCTCTCTCTCTCTCTCTATAACCCAAATTCAATTCAATTCTCCAAGCAAGAAATATGAGTTACTACAATCAGAATCAACCCCCTGTTGGCGTTCCTCCTCCTCAAGGCTAGTCGCTAGAATTTCATTCAATTTTTTTGTTTACTTTTTGTTGGTTGACTTCGTGCGATCTAATGTGATTTGGGTTTTTTGTTCGTGGAAATTGATCTTCAGGTTATCCACCGGAAGGGTATCCTAAGGATGGTTATCCGCCAGCGGGCTATCCGCCGCAGCAAGGCTACCCACCCCAGGGCTATCCTCCGCAATACGCACCCCAATACGCTGCTCCACCGCCTCAACAGCAATCCAGCAGTAGTACCGGATGCATGGAAGGCTGGTACGATATCCGATAATATATAACACAATTTTTGGATTTTTTTGTCTATAGATTGTATGTTTATGTGTATTTATTCGTGGATTTGTTGGAGATTAGAGTTTTTACTTTTTATGAATTTAGATCTAGATGATTTGTTCATTAATTTGTTATTTTTGTGAGTCGACGCCGAGTCAACTGAGTAGCCTGCGCACGCTTGTTAACGTGCGCATCTGATAATTTAGTGGTTCCCTGGCCCTGGTTAGATAGTGGGAGGAATCTTTTTTTCCTTTTTTGGTCCGTTGAAGCACTAATGAAATTCCGAAAGTACCCTTCTAATTGTAGCGGTTATGAGGACTTTTTCGTCTATATGTTATTTTCTTTGGTTCAAATTCCTTTGGTCGACTGATTTTTTATGTTATTTTGTACAGTTTGGCTGCTTTGTGCTGCTGTTGTCTTCTTGACGCATGCTTTTGATGAGGAAGGACTTGTCAAGAAGAGGGAATCGTTCTTTATCAAACGGATGGCTGAATTTTATTTTCAATTTCAAGAATGTATAGTGGTTTTAATTCTTAATATTTCTGTGTTTTGATTGCCCTTTAAAATAATTTGGACCTGCTTGGATTTGTAATTTGGAACGAACCTATTATCTTGTTAGCTACTTGATTTCACGATTGAGAAAATATCTTATCTAAGTGCATTGTACAGCCTCGAAGGTTCATTTGACTGACCAAGAATAGTGAGTAGAGTTTTGATCTCAAATTCGATTCGCAATGAACTGAAGTTGCAGCACCAACTCTTGAGGAAGTCATCGGTGTCGTAACAATCTCACATCGAATAAAGATGAAAATATAGATCAATTTATAAGAGTTTGAATTACTATTTTTAATAAGGTTTACCTTTTAAGATGGAACTTCGATTCTTAATGACCAGAATTTTCTGATGATACTACTTCCCACCACCATCAACAGATGATTCTAGAAGACAATGAAATTGTGAATTTCATCGCCAAGACTAGAAGAATCTGGAGTTGGCAAGATGATTTTATTAACATGGTAAAATTATCTAGACTTCACCACTACCGACATTGACACCTATAAATACAAGGTGGTTGTGTGCATTATTGTGTGTGAAGAGAGGCATGAAGAGAAGAAACGAAGAGAGCAGGGAAACAGAGAGACACATATTTATAAAGTGGTGTGAGAGAGAGAAAATTGTGGAGAAAAAAATTATTTATATAATATTAATTAGTGCATTTGGTGTGTGTGTTTAAAATTGCACAAGTCTCTTTTGCAATAAAAGAGAATTTCTTTTGCGCTTCAGAGTCATCATGCACTGGACATGACCGAGTGGCATACATGTGCCATTGCTTAATAGATCACGATCGATCATAATCAAGGCTTCGACCAATGTGATATTTTGAATTTATTCTAAGAAGATTGTTTGGGTTATGTATCGAGTTGTTCTTGCTTGCCTTGTGCGGGTAACATGATTTTTAAGTTTGCATTTTTCTTAAACAACAATCTATATAGATCACAATCGATCATAATCAGGGCTACGACCAACATGATCTGTTGGATTATTATTTTTTTAGGTGAAAAAGTAAGAATAAAAAGATTTTTCAAGTTAGGTATCGAACTATTCTTGCTTGCATTGTGAAAATAACGTGTTTTTAAAAGTTGCATTTATCTTAAATAACTTGGTATAGGGTGTAAAAGCAAATATATTTTTGTTTATTGGGAATAGAACACGACCGTTACATATTGTAAATTTTATTTTCTAATTGTCTTTCCACTATTGCCAACATTATTAAACAACAGTTATACTTTCGTCACCAAATAATACTGAGAAAAGTTCCACTTGAATTTGCAAGTATTTCCAGAATGCTATTTGTTATCTTGACGATGAATGATGATTCGTTATTGTGAAGATGAATTGCATTATTCTTCAATTTCAAATTAATTAACAGTCCCAATCAGGGAATGCTTGTTTGTAACATTTTAATTTATTATTTAGACAATAAAATATGTACTCTCGTCAAAATAAGTGCATGATTGGCTATGATTTAAAATTATTAGTATGCTACGGAAATTTCAATGGGAAAGCAACGGTCACATAAGAATTTCTGCTGTCAAATTTATCATAAAATAACTTTGTTGTCGAGAGAAATTTAGAACGCGAGACTAAATAGTCGAATAGATTTTAAAATAAATAACATTTTTTATTAAATAAAAATAAATAAATTATTTAATTAGAACAAAATAGTATTGTTTTTATTCAATACTAAGTTTAATTTGGACTATACTAAAGTAAAATTATCTAGTAAGATTACGGCTAAGGCTTGATTTGGTGGTATTGTGCTTTTAAGAGAATTGGTTGTTGAAAGAACAATTAAGGGTTTGTTTTCAGGACCTTTTCAGCTTTCAATTTTCGAAAATACTGAAAACACGTTCACTTACCTATTTTTCAAAAACGAGTTTGTTTTTAGTTAAAACAAATCCAAAACGTAATTTTTTTTAATTTTTGAAAACAATTTTTCAAATTGACGAAAAGAACATGTTTTCAACAATCTCAAAATTGACACTCAAAATGCAAAACTCAAAATAAATTCAAAACTGAAAACTAAAACACGAAGAGAACAGTCCCCGAGTGTTTTGGCAAACTCTTGTTTCAAAATTATTGCACCTTCCAAAACTAGCATTTGAGCGTTTGGTAAACAAAAATACTTTATTGGTGTGCTTATATAAAAATATTAAAATGGGGAATGATTATATTGATTTCCTTATATATTACTAAAGGACTATTGTGCGCTGCACAATTTGTTGATAGCATTAGGCATTCGATATTGTCGTCATTTGTATTGAATGTAACTAAAACTTAAATAATGGTGTATAAATATATATAATTGAAACGTACACCCTTATGTACACGGTTATGTTTATGTAGCATTTCCCTAAACATATAAAACTCAATTGTAAATGACGTGATCAGAGGAAATACAAAATCGAAAGAAGTAATTGAATGTATCCTCGACATTTATTTATTACTGTTTTGTACCTCATAGGTGATAATCCATATTGTCCAGGTTTAAAATGCATGGGACACTATTGACGTTGTAGTCTCACGTCTTGCAATGTGAAAATTATTATTTTTAATGACGAGGTCATCATTTACTCGACTGCATATATGAGACAACATACTTATGTATATAGTACCAATTTTATATTACATAAAGTTGATTTTGTTTCGCCAATTAGCCGAAGCATTAAAGAAGTGTACCATGTAAAACAAGCAATGTGTTGGTGAAAAAACTAAACTACCATAAAAAACTCCACATATCATAAGATTCTCGATCTTGAAAATCGACACTTTTCCAAACCCGGAAAACAAACGAAATTCTAGCATTCCTCCTAACTTAGTCCTGCTTGAACAACATTTGCAGCTAATTGAGCAACCGAGGCAGCGACTAGAGATAAAACTTGCCAAATCCTTATGCACAGACAAAAAAGCATTAGCAACAAGCCACACATAAATATGCTCATTGAATGATTGGGACTTTTAGGCTTGGACTCTCCTACAACCTCTTCCACTTCCATAACTTCAATTGAACCATTGAGATTTTCTTCGATTTCATAGTTCGTCCCGATTTTTTCTTCTTTATCTGATTCAAATTCATCAGCAATACCTACACTATCCGAAACCACAATGTTTGATTCTTCACCTATTACAAACCCTTCTTTTAAATATGTAATCACAATAGACGTTACACACAATGTACAAGATTCTTACAGTAGGGCAAAGACCTTTTAGTTGTAACCAGTGTTCTAAAAAGTAAGTCTAAACGAGAGGTGTGGGTGAAAAGCCTCGCTTATCATAAGCGGTCAACTCTTGACGCGCGACTCCTAGGGCGTTTTATTAATTTTTTTTTTCTCTTTCTAAAATCCTTTTATTTGATTTTAGTTTATTATTATTTTTTCATTTTTTTAAAAGCCTTTTATTTGACTTTAGTTTCAAGTTTTCAAATGATTTTATCCGATAAAGAGTTACATATGATTTAAACTGCGATGTTATCCACATTACGTAATTATGATTTTAAGACTTATCGTTTGTTAAAAATTTTGAAAATATGTATGAAATTCCTATAAATTTATTAAGTAATACTTATTTAGTTCAAAATTAAAATTATGAAAAATAGTCTAATTTTTTGATTTTGAAAACTTGAAAAATGTATAATTGACGAATTGTGAAAATAATTAATTAAATATAGTATATTATAATTTTAGATATTTGGTATATATTATTTTTATTATTAAATAATTTTTATAATGATTAAAAATTAAAAATAATTAATAATAAGAAAATATTTTTTTACGCCTAGACCTCGTCTATGCTCGTAAAGCTTGAAACTTGACATCCATATCTAATTACGCTTTAAGATTTTCAAAATACTGATTGTGTCATCGTATAGATTTCTATAACCCAAGATTTGCTTATATTCTCAATCGATGTCAATACATATATGTTGTCCATTAAACTCATCAATCCCTTGGTTAAAACTCTTCTCAATCCTTTTTATATGCAACGACTAAGAGAAGACGATAACCTAACATTTCACAAATCTCAAAGTACGAGAAGAAATCATAGACCATCTGGACAATATACTTTTACAGGCCCATGCAAGTACATCACGTTGTCCATTCTTGTATAAAACTCCTCATCATAAATGCATTTTATGGTGAATAATGTCGAATTTTTCGTCCGCAATAAAAACTCCAAAAACTAAGAATTAATTTCCACCAAAAGTGATAATGTCAACTAGTAGAATTGTAATGATGAATGCACACTTAGTAATAGAAAACACAAGAAAGATATACGATTTATGAGAGGTCGAGCAATCATTTTATATCACTTTCCATTTTTCTTTACCCCAAAAGGAAAACAAAAAAGAGATAAATCTATAAATAAATAAGGTAAATGCAAGGAACTAAAAGACTAGAATTTCAAGTAAAAAAAAGGACTAGACGGCATTATAATAGTAGAGAGGCAAACGAGTTAACCAAATATATTATATAAATTTAATAATAATTACGGGAAAAGTGAATCAAGCGGGCATTTGGTCTAGTGGTATGATTCTCGCTTCGGGTGCGAGAGGTCCCGAGTTCGATTCTCGGAATGCCCCTGGCTCTTTTAATTATTCATTGATATACCAATTAAATAATATTAACCAGGAAAACGTTACAATCTAGGATTTTGGTACCGTGGTTTGATTCTGGCTTTGGGTTTCAGAGTTGCCAAGTTCAATTCTCCGAATGCCACAATTTTTAATTTTCTTTTACAACGAAGCTCCTTTTATGGCCACATAATAGTTTTGATCTTCAATAATAATGTTAATTAAACTTCGCAGAGTAATATTAGGGATCACATTAACAATCAAATTATTTGAGTATTTCTTTTTTCTTTTTGGTGACTCTAGAAGCATAATAGCCTAAGGTCAAGTTCAAAGATTTTCATATAATAATCGATTTTCAATATCAATAACTAGTACTAGTAAATAGGATAAAATGTAAGAAAGAACCCTGTTTACTATCTAAAAATAAGCAAATTCATCCCTCTATTGTATGAAGTTTATGAAAAACAATCACCCATAATATCAAATAAATCATTTTCGCCTTTGGTACATTTTTCAAGGATTATAATCATTGTGATCCTCCTAGAGACCAAAATACCGAACCACGAAACAAGGACATGAGAGAAGAGCTTATTGGTTTCTGATTGTGAAGCCTCAATATTTGACTTGATGGGATAAGAACTTTGTTATAGCGATTTATGTCCATTCAATACACTCTACCGATGGAGGAATTAACTATTTCATTTTATTTTTGCTTTTTTTTTTTTTTTGGTTGAAATTAAAGGGTAGTAAATGGTGATCAAAATCTATCACACGCCACATTAGTTCACCTTTTCAATGCTTTGATCTTGGTGAGACGTCCACTATTTGCGTAAATGATTGCAACAAAATACCATATGTTATAATATAAGATGTATCTTTGGTCGGACACGATAGATAAATCAAGGAAGTATATAAAAGAATGCAAATTGTTCATTCGTCAAATAACATATGGGGTTGCTCAAAATAAAGGTTTTGAACCATTTACGATAGACAACAAATAAACAATATGCCAATACATTAGTTTTTTTATGCTAGTGACACGTTAATTTCTTTTAAAGAATGTGAACAACATTGCGAGTCTGTTATCTTCTCATAAAACTAAGTACATGACATGTAAAATCTTAATAGAAAACTCTTGATCAAAACAAGCGTAGGATGATAAATCCATATTATTCGCACGCTATATAAATACTATTTAATTGACGTATATTTTTGAAGAGTAAAATTGAGAGACTAATGAGATAAATCATGCAAATCAGTTAAGTAAAAATGGAGCCATCAGAACTCAAGGATAACTACTTAACGATCGAGCCATTAAAGAAGATTATTAAGTAAATCCCTTTTATCCAAACACGGCGAAATAAATTAATAGACAAAATTTTAATTAGTAAACGTTTTTAGTACACCACAAAAAGGGAACTAACCCAACAAAAATCTTTCCAGTTAGATAACTGCGTTTGCCGGGAGTCGAACCCGGGTCTATTGCTTGGAAGGCAATTATCCTAACCGTTGGACTACAAACGCCCTTGTTGCAATAGTTTCAGTTTATATATATTGATATATAAAAATAGAAAAAAAACAATTTTTTAAACGCATTTGAATATGCAACACTATTAAAGGGTTTTGTATAGATGGCCATTTTTATCAAAATTAGACTAAAATGCCCCTAAAAATGATTTCGGTTTTATTAATCTTCTATCAAATAAACATGAAGATGTAACTTGAATGGAATCTATTTTTTACGAGATTGAAAATTGGTCATCTATTCATTAGATATCAATGTCGCATAAATTGAAAGCCTTTCTATTTATATGTGGCTTAAATTTCAGATCACACTTAGTCACCAACATTGTTCAAATCCGGTGTCATCGTAAAAACTCGAAAACAAGAAAAATAAATAAAAACTACGAGAAATAACTAGCAAAAGCTCATTAATTTGCAAATGGTCTTCAATGACTTGTGCCCATAGTAGATACAAAAAGAAAATCTTCCACTTAAGAAAATATCTCATAATCTTGTATGGGTGAGAGATGTCCCGGGTATGATTATTAGAATGCCACCATCCTTCAACTGCACTTATGAAAAGGAAACCTCTTACAAATGTTTCAATATATATTAAGGAGGTGAAAACACCTGATTTCGTACGCCCAACAAAATATTCGAAATCAAATCGAGAAATAGATTTCTTGAATTCAAAAGTTTATGTAATATGGTTTCAGGTAAATATATTTACACCACATTTTTTAATAAAAAAGATTAGATTTTAATTGCATAAAAATGTTTATAACTTTTATATTTATCACATTTATTCTCAATTTATTTTCTTCGCATTCTTATCTTCAAATTAACATAAATTGTTCTTGATTATAATTTCTCTCCAATTTTTTATTTTTTTTTTAAGATAGAGTAAAAAATATTCATTTGTCCATTGTAATTTTAAATAAGTAAAACAAATAGTAACGAAAACATGCAATTAAATATTTGACCCACATTTTAAAGTATTGTTAACAATATTTTTGAAAGAAAATCATTATTAAGGACAAGATTTTCTGATCAATGAAATGTTAAAAATGTGAATATGATCAAGAAAAATGGTAAAAATTTAAGTGTGATAATGAATAAAGGTTAATGATTTTTAATGTAATTAAATGTGGTGAGAATATAAAATGTCCAATTGTTTCAACTATGTCATGTTAAACATTTTTAACATTCATAAAATAACAAAACAAAATGGGAGTACTGTGGGCATTTGGTCTAGTGGTATGATTCTCGCTTTGGGTGCGAGAGGTCCCGAGTTCGATTCTCGGAATGCCCCTTTTTTGGCCAATTCTTTTCTTCAGTCACAGAGATCCTTCCCAACTTCAATGAAGTACCATAGCCTAAAAAAGTAACTGCAAATGCTATTCTCAGCTGACACAGGATTCTCTATGAGAAAATAGAAAATAACAGGTAAATTACATTGACATCCCTAAATATTTTGTTGAGACGTCCCCACACTTTTTAAAATTAAACAAACTTGTCTTATTTCAAATTTGAATAACGCATACCACCTCTACCTTTTATGATAATTTCAAAGATACTCTTACCTCTTTTCAAAAATTACACAAGTCTCTTAGTTCAAACATTTGAATAACACGTACCTCCCTTAATTGCATTTTTTCTTTCGCGTGTTAGCAAAAATTATAGTGGTAATGTTTAGAATAGGATTACGAACTTTGTCCCATCTCATGATTAATTTAACAATTAAAATATATTACCAAAATTACCCTTTTAACTCTTCAAATGATCTTAATTTTAAACCAATGAGTACCTTGTTGTGCCATGTCTTTATACTCGATTCGGTTTCCCCCGGTTGATTGGCAAGTTTAAAGAGAATGTTAAGCACGTGGCATATTATACTCGAAAAAAAAAAAAAATTAAGGTCTTCAAAATTTTGAAAGACTTCAATTGGTTCTTACATTTCTATTTTATAATTTTGATTGTTGTGCCAAATAGATGTTAAAGTCACTTGCACTCGAGGAAAACAAATCGTTGGAGTAAAATTTGATGACATTTAATACGTGTGAGAATTTAGAATTTTGCTTTATGACTTTAGTTGATTATCAACCTAGAAAACAACACATGTAACACTCAACTTGATTGGGCATGAGGAAAAAGATAGAGCTATAAAAGGTATTAATATTTTCAATAATGCTATTTAATATCATAATTGATATGTTCGATTAAATGAACCGTGTGACATTACATTTAAATGATTCTATCATTTAATGTTATACATTTGTCATCTAAATTGATGTTTGACAGTAGTACCGTGGAATAATATTACTCTAAATCGTTGTTGGATGATCTCGTGCATCTTTTATATACTTGTAGAATAATCAAGAATTTATTATATTTAGGATTACTTTATATATGAGAAAAATTATCAATTCTTTATTTGATTCATCGGTTAATGTATTTCATTTCTATATTAAGACTTGCTGAAATTTGTGCAACAATTTATAATAAAGCAATCGCACAATAAGTCAAGAACTTAGCCATTTCGTGATTGTGGTTTTCCTATCTTTTGTTCAAGATTTATATATAAAGTTTTGCATCGATCCTTTTATATTGATGGATTGATTAACTTGATGCGTAAAATTCTAACAACGAGGTTTGTATAATATGAAATATGAATTTCAAATTTAACGAAAAGAATTTTTATATTAAGCAAATTATCCAAAATTTCGTAAATTCTAACATAGATTTCATTGTAATTCGAAAATTTCTAATCACCATATTGTAACTCGATTTATATTATGTGTTCAATGAGATTTGTAAAATCAGAAATACGGACTACAAATTTATATAATAAGAATTTTTATATTAAGCAAAAATTCGTAAATTCTAAAGATTTCTAATCACCATATTGTAACTAGATTTATATTATGTGATCAATGAGATTTGTATGGACTGCAAATTTATATAATAAGATTTTTATATTGAGCAAATTATCCAAAAATTTTGTAATTTCTAACAGAGATTTTACTGTAATCTAAAATTTTAGTTCCTATTTCGTTTAACTAAAAAAAATTGATAAAATTCTCAATCAAAATCAAGAATTAATTTAATCACGCATTTCATGAAACTCGTGACTTTTCAATCACATATTTTTCAACTTTTATACTAAAAATATGATTTTTAGCAATAATGAACAGAGGCTTATAATCACACGTGACTTGTCAAGCAACAATTTACTCGAAATTTGTTGTTATTGCATTTTAATAAAATTTGTTAACTAGAAAATGCAAATTTATGCTCAATCGTAAATAAAAAGACATATATAAAAAAATTGAAACATAGCTGCAAATAAATTAAATTTACACTTTATCCAAGAAGTGTAAACGATTTTTTTCGTTACACTCAATAACACCAAACTATCATTTCTATATAACTTACATTTTATATAAAAGAATAATATTTAATACCCAACTTTTTTATGAATATATTTCATCAACTTAATTGGTAATAGTGGTTGAAGCGAAAACCCTATGTCTCATGCCGTTATTAGCTTCTGAAGCAGGCACCACGGAAGCTCCGGAGCAGCTTTTTGTATAGAACAAGTTGTCCAAAGCCACCGCCGCCGCTGGCTCCTGAAATTCGGATCGGGTTCTACGGTGGGAGGAGCCGCCCTCAATAGACTTATCTCTTCCGTGCAGGAGGTGGTAACTTCTGGTGGAGCTGTCGGAGAGGCACCGATAAGGGTGTTGCGGCCTCTGCTTCTTCATGGCGTGGAGGAGATATGGGATCAAGCCTTCCATTTGTTTGAAAATCTTTGATCTTTTGTAATGAATTGTGATTTTTGAATGTGAAGTAAAATTTCATCAATTCAATATTTATAGCTGCAATGAAGTGGATACAAGCCGCTGCTTTTGACTGGCTTTTTTCATGCAAAAAACCAGCAGCAAATGTGATTAGTGGATTAGTATTCGACACAAGGTTTATTTTAGCGTTGACCATGACTGCTCATCTAAAGTCAAAACTCAAATAGTGCATGGCACGTTTGGCGGGCTTTTAAAAAAGTCACTTCTAAAATAAAATAAGAACATTCTCCATAGCTATATGACAGATAATTTGTGATGAAATGATAAGATCATTTAAATGTATAAATACGAAATTGGTAGACATTGACAGACGAAATCTCTATGCATGAGTTCTCTCTCCCCAAAAACCTACAATGATTAATTCTGAAAAAAATAAAGAAAGGTTCGACTAATACAACAACTTTCTCTCGAAAGCGATTGGATCGAGGGAAAACAAGAAGTCTGGCCGAGAACGAGTCATTAACGAAAGATAAGATAAATAGCATTATTCATAAAATAAATATAACAGTTGTACTGCACCATTTGGGCAGTGTCAAAATGAAATTAGCTGGCTTGTTTTGAATTGAATTCCCAGTTGTACCTTCACTAGCACCTAGTGGCCAATTAGGAGTTTTCATGTGTTTTTGTCAAATACCTAAACCAGTCATTCCCCCGAGTACTAATAAAGATGAATCCAGCTATTATGATTAAAACCTTATCTAATTATGATTAAAAAATTAAATTTTGCCAACAAGATGAAGATTGGAAACTTCATCACTATGAAACCATCCTTGTCTTCTTGGAGAATTTTTCGCCCCTTTCATATGTTTTCTTCATGTTGTTCGACTTCAACGAAATGTTTTTGTTTATGAATAAAAATGGTAGACGAAAATTAAAGTCAACAAATACACACTTAGTTTAAAGGATAAATATCAATGTTCTTATTAAAATAAATAGTTAGGCATTTAATATAGAAATAATGAGATCATTATTCTGGTTATAGTTCTATTAATTAGGTATAAAACCTCCTCCTTCACTGCTTTTTGCCACCCTAATATTGAAATTGTACTTCACTTGGCGTTCACTGGAAGAACCAACCACAAATGTATGCTGACCAGTGATCAATTTTCTCTTCCCATCTGCATCAGCAATGCTCAAATCCTTGCAAACATCTAACTTTAATGTAACAGTCTTATTTTTCCTTCTCTTCACCTCCACTCTATCAAATCCCACCAGCTGTATGTTGGGTGCTCCGGTCACGACTGATGTGTTTCCTGGCTTCCAGAACACGAGCACGACGTGGGACCCATCAAAGTTTCCGTCATTTTTAACCCCGATAACCACCTGGAATTGTAAGTCCTGGCAGTCCACTGATGTGACATCAATGGCTTGGCCATTTGGTTGAGTGTCGAAGTTTGAAGGAAGAATATCGTTACTTGAATTAGTAGTGGATTTTTGCTTAATAAGGATGGCGGAAGGTGAAGATATTACAAACTTGGAAAATGTTGTGTAACTTAGGCCATGGCCAAATTCATAGATGGCTTTTCCATTGTAGAATCTGTAGGTTCTTCCTGGAAAGTTTTTTGTAGCATTAGGCCTCATATTCATGTCAGTCATTGGCACTTTATCTACATATTCCTGTGGGTACCAAGTAAAAGGAGACCTCCCACCTGAGAAAAAAGAATGTTACATGTACGGTTAGGATGTAGTACTGGGTATAACTCGACAGTTTAATAAAGAAGGTTCAAATTTCTTTTGAGTTATATCCTAAGGAATGTGAATTTCACATTCATAATTAACTTAGAAGAAAGAGAGACCTGGATTATAGTCTCCGAATAGGATTTGAGCTATGGCAGAACCTCCATCTTGACCAGGATATCCCACCCACAGAATCGCCCCAATGTTACTATTTTTCTTCGCGAAGGAAATATCGACTGGACTAGCTGACATGACAACAAGGATCACAGATCCGTTTGTTGAGTTAGCAACTTCATTTACAAGCTTCTCTTGAAATCCTGGCAATGTCAAGTTTATTCTATCGAGCCCTTCTCTTTCGATGGACTGGTCAAGCCCCACCACGATTATCACCACATCAGATGCAGCTGCCGCCTTAGCTGCAGCCTCAATTTGGCTGTCCTTGTTGCAGCCCACGTCAGAGCATCCCGGCTCGTATGTGATAGATGGCACGTAATTTTGCAATCCTTGTAAAGGAGTAGTATATTGACATGGTACACCGGCATAGTTACTTATCATGGTTGAGGTGACATTAGCATTGGGACCTATAAGGGCTAAATTTTTTGTGTCATTTTGAGACAAAGGCAGAATCCCATTGTTTTCTAGCAATACTATTCCCTGTTTTGCTGCTTCAACACCCAACAATTTATGATCTTCTGTGCATACATCAGACGGTCCCAATTTTCCAAATGGAAGCATTTTAGTGTCTCCATCAAAGAAGCCAAGTCTCATTAGTACTATGTAGTTGTATATTAGGGCCTGATCTACAATTGATTCATCCACCTTGCTTAATTTCACTGCATTCTCTGTGTACTTGCCTAGAAAATCTCCACAATTCATATTCAAACCTGCACTACGATGTAAAAACGAGTCTCTAGTAATCTGAAACGTTCGATTAAAATGATATATATATGAAAAAAATGTGGTTCATATTTGATAATACCTGCTTTGAGGGCAAGTGCAACAGCATCCTCCCGTGTAGCAGTGTAATTTATAGAATCGTAATAAACCTCGATAGAATCACAATCTGAAACGATGTATCTGTATTGAGCAGGAAAGTTCAATTACTGCCATAGTTGTATAGAAATGTCTCTATAGCTTATCAAACAGTCATATGCGCATAATTATGAACTTCTATGCTAATGGGGCTCTTATTTTACTTGGGGAAGAAACATACCCATCTAGACCCCATTGCCCTCTGATTACTCCTTTAAGAAGATTTGGATCAGCACAAGTAGGAATTCCATTCACCCTGTTGTATGAACACATTACACTGCTCACATGCCCCTCTTCTACACAGCTCTTAAATGGTGGCTGAAATGTATCCTCCAAATCCTGTGGTGTCACCTGAAAAAGTGGATTAACAAAAAAAAAAAAAAAGAATTAGCAGAAGTTAATTACTTAAAATCCATTCTTCTTCAAATTTCTTCACTTTTTCTTGCAAAATGTAGGATATATACCTTAGCGTCAAAGTGAAATCGATCAACGCCTTTCCAGTTATCGACATCATAGGCAGTATAATGCTTGCAACAACTCGAAACTTTAAGACTTTCACTGCTAAAATTTCCCTCCTGTCCCATTTCTTGCAAACCTCGAACATAATTGACAGCATATTTTGCAACTACAAGAGGGTCCTCCCCTGGAGTCTCCTGACCCCGTCCCCATCTAGGATCACGAAACACATTCACATTAGGACTCCAGAATGTCAGTCCAGCCAATCCCACATTGTACATTGCTCGACCCTCAGTTGAGACAACTTGTCCCAAAATGTACCACAGGGAAGAATTAAAACTTGCAGCTGAAAGAATAACTGATGGAAAACTAGTAGCGCCAGGCACTGTTTCATTGAAATGTACACCAGGTCCCGTGTTAGATACTCCATGAAGGGCCTCGGACCACCATTCATAGGCCGGGATACCAAGCCTCGATATGCCTGTGGCTTTGTTGACTAATTGTTGCACCTTTTCTGTGAGATTCAGGCGTGAAACTAGATCCTTTGCTCGATCTGCATATGACAAAGACGTGTTACAGAAGGCCAAGTTGCTCGTGATAGAATCATTCTTGTCACACGCGTATTGATGAGAGATACTCGGGATTACAGTGAGCAGGAGGAGGGAAAATAACCAAACATGAATGTTCATGGCTTAATTCCTTAGCTATATTTCTATATTTTTACTATGGCCGAATAAAATATGTAGTTCCCAATTTATATTAGATATTGAGTGTCAAATTTCCATTTAACCTCTTGGCTTGTGCAGCAAAACATGAAGTTACTTTTAACTTCAGCATACAGAATAGCTTGTGTTTTGTTACTTAGCTTCGGAGATATTAAGAATGCTTGTCAGAAAAGGGACTTATATTTGATCTTTACTCATGTCATTTCAATACCTATGCAGGGCGTAGCAAAAAGATGGTAATTCCGTTAGAATCTGTAGAGCCTAATTATATTGATCAACATAGTATTCCTACTCTAAAACGAATTTTAGGAGGCGGGTTCTGTGGTGTGTTAGAATCGTAGTAGTATCTAAAAAGTTGAAAGAAAAGTGGACGTAGTTCATGAGGAAAAATCAATATAAATTTCAACGTTTGCATTGTTTGTTTTTCGACTTTCATCGACACATTCACCATTTTAACTGTTAACTTGAGAATATAGGGAAAGAAAACCTTATTGGCTTGATTGTGTTGTGCTTTTGTGGGCAACTTGACACCTGTGATTCTAGTGGTAACTTATAATCAACTGAAATTCTTTGCACTGTGAACAAAGTTAATGTTGTAAAGTAAAAGGATTCAACTTACGCAAGACACAATTAGAAGGAGCCTTTGAAGAAATCATAAAAATCACAAGAGTCTTAAGTTAGTTGTTGTTGGAAGCTAGAGATTGATGGAATAAAAGTTTATTGAAATGCCCAGAAATACAATTATAAGCTATTAAACCCAAAATCAATACAGTAACCACTTCTAACACATAATCCCCTATTGAGCATCTATTAAAATGGATAACATTCGATTTGCACTAAAATAGTCAAAACGACAACCAAAGTTACAATCAGTTCCAAAATCAAGAAAAAATCACGCAGACTTATCTTCTAAACAAACATGCAAGAATTGAGTCATTGTCCACCAAGAACCACCAAAATCATACCACGAATCCTAATATGAACTATACAATGAAAATGAACATCATTCCCTCAATAGATTTCACCAAGGAATCACTCAATATCAGAAAGGGAAAGATGATTTAGTATCTCGAATGAGTTTTTCGAGAGAAGGAAGAAAGCCCTAATCGAAAGGGTGTTATTCTCCCAAAACCGAAAGCCACATGAACTGAATGAATGCCAAAATAGATAATAACTTCAATCAATTTTTAAATTTACTTAGAGATATTACTTTAGGGTTGAACCCCAACCTTGAAGGTCCCGTCCCGCCCGTAAAGCATTGTGGTTGAGGTAAATCGTGAGATGTGCCTCACCAGACCAAGGTACAAAAACTGTCATACTGATGCTCACAAATAGTCCAATTCTATACCTTATAAGAGGTAGGAATCGAATTCTCACTCTGCGGCTATCAGCTCAGTTGAGACTACCTCACTCCTGTCATTTGCATCGTTGAGCTATGCCCCGAGAGGCTACTTAGAGATATTACTTTAGTTCTCATATCAAGAGGATTAAACTGAGTTGCAATTTTCCCTATTTTAAGTATCCCCTCATCAAGCATTCAGTTACCTGCTTCCCAGGATTGGAATCTCCAATGGGAGCTCCATCTCCTTGGATGAAGATTCTAGATCCGGACGGTTACAAAGATCGCTATCATAATAAAAAATAAAATAGAATTCAGAGATAAGGCTTAAATTCTTGTAATATGATTTTGTATTTATAAAATTTTATCAATCTTATTTATAAATACGTGTATTATGAATGAATGAAACACAATCAAAAAATTTCTTTCTACATTTTGAGTTCTCTCTACAGTTCCTTCGTTTTCACTCTAAGTCGTTGGAAAGGCTGCTGAACAAAATGGACAGAACTAATATTCCAATTGCTTCCAAAAACACTAATAAAAACATCAATTAATCTAATCGTACTAAATTTGTTTACAAAATTTGTTGATAAAATAAGTGTGACAAGATATAGGTCATTGATTTTGATTGATTTTTGAAATGATTGGTTTAGATGTTGTCAATACATAATTTGTAAACCAAGTTTGTCAACTTACTTTGTACGTAAAAGGAACTGCTTAACGAACGGATGCACCTCAGCCCCTGTTTAAATCCCATGTCCCCAGCCCTGTTTCAATGAGCTCTTACAAAAATTCCAATTCATTGCTTCTTAACGACTTCTCATGTGTACTGACAGACATATTACGTAAGAACAATTGACAATTAAAAAAAAAAAGACCTATTTAACAAATGCTTAATCCAATAGATTATTATTGGAGAAATTTAATTATTTTTAATTGAGACATTTTTGGTTCTTTCTTGAAGACAGAGTAAGGACTTTGAGAAAATTCCTGCCTATAATTAATTGAAAAGGTATAAGCCGCAAATTGTATCAATTCAATGTTGATTCCTATTTCCTAGTAATTGTGTAGGAATAAGAAACTTTATATGAGTCAAATTTTTTGTTTGCAAATATGGTAATTTTGCATTTGTTGACTTTGTCAACATAAGGTTATTGGTTTGAAATACACGTCAACAAGTGAGATGATATTGATGAATCACGGATAAATCAAAAAATAAAGGGCTTATAACTTGTCTTTTCATGGATTCAAAGAAGCTCGTTTCAAAAGGTTGACAACATCGCAATAAAAAGTGTCAAAAACAAAAAAAAACGGTAGGTAAAAATAGTACGTTACATGATAATTGTCAACAATTTTATACAAATCTCATACCAAATTGAGAAATAAAGAGTTTAAATTAGTCACCTCTAAATTTATTTTATTTTTCATTAATTTAATGCGATATGTTCAAATATCAATCCAATCTTGATAAAACATGTCTAGAAACAACAAGAGTAGATAAAAAAAAAAAAAAAATAGAACACGATTGGTAATAACTATTAACTATCTCTTGTAAATCTCAAATCAGATCGAACAATAAAAATAATTTATATGATCAACACGTAATTATGAAAAACTAATCATAATAATTTAAGCATGAACATTGTGTTAAGAATTTAATAACACAAGATCAAATTTGATAATTTCCATTTAACACCATGAATAAAAGAATTGATCAAGAGGGAGTTCATACACAATGAACTATTCTCTGTACATCAAGTCAACCCAAAAATTTACCAGTGTTCCAATAATATTTTCCAAAACAAAATAAAAATAAAATAAAATAAAATAATAATGAATCCAGTAAATGTATTCTAATCAATTTTCTATGAAATTCTTCAATGAAACAAACGCGGTTTCTTCGCAGACACGGCCATGGGACTCTCTACTTCTTGTTCGTAAAGAATTAATTGACTTTTCTCTTCCGGCAGGAAAGGGATCAAATCCAGGCAAATTTCCGGGGTAGCCGGCAAGTTCAGGTCAAAGTCACGGACGGTGTGGCCGTGGCCGTAGCTTTGGCTTTGGCTGCGGGTGGAGGCGTCGGCGCCTTCGGAGGAGGTTATGCTGCTCTTCTTACCGCCGCCAATTACGCCTTCATAGTGACGACGCTTGTGGCCACCCAAAGCTTGGCCCGTGTGGAAAACTCTGTGGCAGATGGAGCACTCATGATGTTTACCGGTTAGGGGTAGAGAAGGGGTATTAGGGGCGGTGACGATGGAGGTCAACGACGAGACATGACCATCTTTTGATGCAGTAGAGGTGGCGGAGGAGTTCTTAATACCATGGCTGGCTTTGTGGCCCCCTAGCGCTTGATATGACGAAAAAGCCTTGTTACAAACACTGCACTTGTAAGTATTCTGAGGCTGAGTCACCGCCTCAGTCGACGACACTGAAGACTTTATCTGTTTCTTTTCTTCACTGGGGATGAGGATTTTCTCCGCCGTCGTACGTTTGGTGGTTGTGGGAACAGGCTTAATATCATATTTCGTTTCAGCGTTGGTTTCGGCGGCGGTACAGGGGGCGCCGCGAGAAAGCATCATGAGGCTGAGAGCCAAGAATTCATCATCATCCGTATGACGGGGGACGACTTCGTATCGCGAACGCTTTGAGCGCTTCCCTTTAGTCCTGTTAGAGTCAATCTCCTCATACCGGAGAGGAGACGGCGGCAGCGCCGCCTGTGAATTCAGAGCTTCAAGGGCCATTGATTGTGTGTGAAAAAGGGAAAAGACAAATTTTTGAGTGTTTGGAAAGATTCTAGAGAGAGAGTGCTGAATTGTGAAGTAAGAAAGTGAACAACTGAAGGAAATTCTGTGTTATATATATAAGGTTAGGGTCGACGAGTCGGCAATTGCGTGAGGAATGGCGGTGGTGGTGTTGTACATGTTTAACTTCATGGAATATATTTGATTAATTAAGCCTTAGCGTCCACATTATTTAAAAACTCTTTTTTATATATATATACTTATTTTCAATCATATATTCACAAAATAAAATATTTTTTACGTAAATTCAAATTTTTTTCTTACTTTATATTCTCATAAAAATCACTTCTTAAAACATAGTTTTTCCAATTTAATGATTATCATGAGCTACTCTTTGATTCAATGAAAACAATTGATTAAAACTTAAGTAAAGTTAATAATTTATTTTAATCACTTATTTAATGGGATCCATAACTTTTTAACCACACATTTCATCAAAATTTACTAAAAATTTAAATTTCATCTAAACCAAACAAAGACTTAATCAATATTCATGTTTATATTCTATATTTGTACAGGTCGACCTGAGTAGAGTTCTATATGTATACAAAATAGGATCGTTTGTTTAAATCACGTCACACACACTGAACCACACACACTGAACCGCTCGAGAACGTATGTTTTGATTGACTCGTTACTCGGGGTAGGGTGGACCTTGGATGAAAGACCAAGTGATGTAGACTTCTTCTTTGAACACATTTTTTCTAGTTTTCCATGTGAATACGAACACGTGCAACAATATGGACGCGTGGAGGTAAATATTTGGTATGTTTGTATTTAATTTTGGTAATCTGCTTTTATTAAGAGACTTTAATCACGATTTTCCATTTTTATTAGTTAACACTTACCATATTCTATTCATGGCATTAAAATGTTGATATCACAAGCAATTTGAATATTTGATAGTATCTTTTGGAAATCTGATGGCTTGTGATATTAAATTTTGTAATCTTCTAGTTACACTTGAAGATGACTCCCCCATAAAAGAAAATAAAATGCCGCTAATTGTAATTGTAATGTGTGATTGAGAAAACGACACCATAATTTCATCGAAGTGTATTGAATCTTTGTCAGACTTTTTGTAAATCAATATATAAGGTGATAGATAACTTAAACAAGAAGATAATAATATTTTTGACAAATTGAACGATTTTCATTGGCTGAACACATTCATGACGGATTAGATATGTTAGGAACTACACTTGTTAATACCTTAAGTTGAGGATCAACTAGTCATAACTCGAATAGGTAGAGGACTTCACTGCAATTTCACTAAATATTGGGCCAATTAATGTCCCTCCTTCACACTCCTAGGAGAAGATAATTTATATTAAACATTGAATGCAAAATTAATGAGTTCATGCTTACATAATTCCATGTTTGCCAAAGCTTATACTATATAAGTTGATCAAACCCTATTTTTATCTACACATTTAATGAGCTTCACAATTTTATTCACTTATTAAACACAAATTATGTAAGACCCATAAAATGCTGGCGAAGTTCGAGCCACATTATTTTGGAAGAATGTATTTTGGAATAGTAGATTGATGGAGAATATGTAGTTGAAAATGAAGGAAATGTTATTGATGTGATGAAAAATATTATTTTATTGAAAAATGAGTAGAAAAATGAGAATGAAAAAAAAATGTGACTCAAACAGAAGTAACTTTAAAAACATTACTTTTGTTAACAATTTAAGGAAAAATTAACTAGACATTCAATGTTAAGTAGTTAATCGTAGTTGCATAAGAACATGAAGTAGAGAAGGTTATCAAAATTAAACAAAAGAGCAGTTGAGCATGAACCTCGCGTGAAAAGCTACTCATAATTTAAGTCGTGTTTGTCTTTCATTCTTTCAAAATTCTTTTCTACATGCTCATTTTTAACAAAACATTCACACAATAATATTTTGCACGTAAATTCAAATTTTTCTTTCTTTTTAACCACGCATTCTCCAAAAATTCACTATTGAAAACATTATTTTTTCAAAAAAATAACCACCAAACGTGGGCTCAGTGTTCACTTTCCATCTCAAAGCCTATCAAATTTAAGTTTCTTTCTTATTTATGACGTGAAGGTTAAGTCCATGAAACTAGGGTCTAAATAATCTTATTTTTAGCATTGTCTTCAAATTTCGGATATATAATTTATTAATTTTCATAATTGGAGTGGAGCAATTGATAACTTCACTACGAGGGAAGCAAATCGTCGGGGACTGGCACACGGCAAGCAAATGCAGTTCCCCTCGTGAGAGGACACGTGTTGGTTGCATCTAATTTTGGCGCTTCCTAATTATTTGAGACAAGTAAATGTGAGTACTGAGGAAGACAACCTAGTAGTAGGAGCGATTCCTGCCGCGTGGCCACCTCGTGACTTTTTGTACAAGAAAAGGTTAGGCCTTTTGCTAAATTTCATCACGTTTAGTGTGACTTCTTGTATTATCATTGTGACATAATGGATCATGTTATGGACATTCTAACAACCAATGATGTTGTTGATTTAACTCAATTTATTTTCTAATTAGCTCTATAAATAAATAACTACCATCTACCAATGGTCAAAATCAACAAAAATCTTCAATTCTTGGAGTTGAATTCAAATATTTGACTATTTTAATTTTGAGATAAGCTTATGGTGACTGGATAATTACGCGGTGGCTATCCTCTAAATTTACTTGTAAAATGGGTGAGTTTCCAACTATTTTATTTTTATTTTGAATGTTCCAACTTTTCCAAATAGAACAAATAGCTGTTTAAAACTTATTACTTTCACCATTTAAAAAAGAAAATAAATTCCATATATGATTTAAGATCGGACTACAGATCGAATTAATATACATAAAAAAAAATTTGTACACTAAAAAAAAAAAGAAATGGGCCGGCCCCCTATATACATCCCAGCATGTATTCTTTCACAACGTGTATCATAGGGTCTACCAGTTATTTTTAGATTTAGCCATTGTTTGAATCACATTAAAATTTTCATTTCCATCATTCTACTCATTTTCAACAACACATTTTTCAATAAAATAATATTTTTCATTACATCAATAACTTCTCATTCTTTTTCAACCACACATTATCCATCAATCTACTATTTCAAAATACATTATTCCAAAATAATGTGACTCAAACATACTCTTAATTTGTTATAGTATCAAGGTTTTACGTCTCGATCAACCAATTCCCTCTCTAAGGCGCGAAGATTAGTAGCATTTTAATGTACATGATATAGACTAAAGACAGATTTACAAACTGCTCGCAATCTTTTATTGAAAAGAGATCCAAGTACACGCAGTAAAGGATAAGCACACACTTTTGTGAGCCTCTAACACTTGGTTTTATACAAGAAGATGTATACTACAAATCAACTAATTAAGGCTAACCGACCAAAAATTATACCATTTTTGCCCACTAGAGTAGCCTGCACATAACTACTGGACAATTATTTCCCCATGCTCAATCAACATGTGAGAAACCAACTAGTTCATGTCACAAACTTTGGCTAGCTTCCGCTAGTGCCTATTTGTTGCCTTGCATCCCCGATGTCGACTAATTTCGCTCGAGCAATGCTGCCATCAAATATTCCAGCATCGCATGCCTCAATTTCCCGCAAAATGCATGTATCGCATGCACATTCTTTCAATGCCAACATGATACCTTGCTTCTGTCTTTACCTAATGCGCGCCTCCCTCGCTCATCTTGCAGACATTCGTCCATGGCAGTAACATGGGAAAAGGCATCATTTCACCCAAAAGGGTTTGACATACTGGTTGAGTACCCAAAATTTAAACTTTGGCAAATTAAATTCTACGATAATCGGTTATTAGTTTCAAAATTTTATGTAATTAAAAAGTAAGTAAAAATTTTAATTTACGCGTTGAAAATAAATTTGAAAAAAATAATAATAATAAACCCCCTTCAATAACCACTAAAACTGCTAAATATCCCTTTTTAGTGCCATTTGTGTCCATTCTACTTTCCCAAAGTGGGAACAGCCTCCCGCAGTGGTAGTTCTGCAGACAATTTCATCTCCTTGAGTAAATTTCGAATTACCCAAACCGAACTTAAAAACGGAAAATAAATGAAAGTAACTCATTAACACAAATCTTATGCAATTAATTTTTATTACTATCACTGCAATTTCCAATTTTTCTCCCAAATCAGAAAAACCCTATAAAAAATTTCCCCCCAAATTAGAAGATTGTGAATTTCCTCCTACGAACCTCCGATCTCAAATTCTTAATGCGATGGTCGTCTGTAAATGCCGCAAGGTATTATATTTCCATGTGTAAATGTGATACAGACGTATGTATATGTAAATTCTGGATCGCTGTGTATTTCTTAATTTTAATTATTCGTTACAGTGCGTACGACAGCATGCATTTGATAATTTTAGATCAGATCGAGCTTCCAATAATTAAATCTCAGGTTTAATTTATGTCTTCAAAAATGATATATACGTTACTGTTAGCTGATTCTTTGCGCTCATGAGCGCGGATTCATTTTAGTGGATGATTTATGATCTAATAGATTATTAGTTATATTAAAATGAAGATAGGTTTGGCAGGATGGAATTGTTGTTGTAGACGGTGAGTCTGGCTTACTACCCTTTTCTTTGATCGAATTTCATATGTGCTATATCGAACTGGAACAACAAAAAGGATTTTATTATGTAGACAACTTAGGTATTTAGAATAATGACTAATTTGCTGTATAAGATGAAAGCTAATGAATGCCACATGGTTTTGGGTTTCAGGCCACTAAACTATACTGTTATGTGCACAAGGTCCCCGTTTGCGGGGAATGTATATGCTTTCCAGAGCACCAGTTATGTGTGGTATGGTTAATAATATTCTACACATCTTTGACAAATTACTATCTATACTACTTAAAGAGCACCTATTTAAATGTAAAGCTGTATTCTCCCATTTTAGATACGTACATACTCAGAATGGGTGATTGATGGAGAGTATGATTGGCCACCTAAATGCTGCCATTGTCAAGCCGTGCTTGAAGGGACTGACCCTCAAACGACTCGATTGGGTTGCTTGCGTATGTATTCCTGTTCGTGCATCTTTAATTTACTCTTATAAAGATTTCATGTCAACCATTCTGCAATTTGACATGATTTCTTTGTATAGACGTTATACATACGAGTTGCCTGGTTACACATATAAAAAGGTTTCCCCCACATACTGCTCCTGCTGGATATGTGTGTCCAGAGTGTTCTACTTCGGTATGTTCTACTTCCAAAAAGTGATGTTATATCAAATTATTTGGCTTCACTCCTTTTGTTTAACATCTTAATATGGATTGGTCTATACCCATGACATCTGGCAGATTGTTTGTTTTAATTTGATTGATATTAAATTTCTTAAGGATATAAAAGAAGTAATGGCGAATTTCACACATGCTTGATATCGAAAACAAACTAATGTGAAATTGGCAACTCTTTACTTTAAAATGAAGTTATTGTACATTGAAGTGGTTGGCCATGCTTAAGATTTTAGCTATAATAAGAGCAGCAATAACTTATCATTAAATGTTGAGTTTTAAATGAAGTTTTTTATGATTGATTATGGAATGGTAGGAGTGTCATAAGGTTTGATAGGTAAGTGATTGTTGGTTTCTATAAAACATGAATTATTGATAGGTGTAGGTGCAGAAATGCCTCTGCGGTATACGATCCAGATCTATAGTCGTTGTATTTGAAGATACACAAATCTTTGAGATTAGGCTTCATTTCTGTGAATAATATTTCTGTTATTGTGAGTCTCTTTCTATTCCTAGTTATAAGTGAATTTGCTAGACTTTTCTATAAAATAAATTTGACAACTTAAATTACAGATGAGTAGCTTTATTGTTTTGGGAAGTCTTGTGAATGATTTCAAGAAAATATACCTTCTTTTCCTTTCCACTCGCATAAACATACATAACACTCTACACCCTAAAACGTATAAAGAGATCATGAAGGGAGAAGGGAAATGAGAAGCTAGTAAAGAATCTTGCTGAAGAGAGCTTCTCAGCCAATACCTTTTGCTTGACCTAGCTTGTAACTAAAATTCGAGGTTATTCATGTTCATATGTTCTTGCTGAACGACTTTTGAGAAGGTTGAGTTTGACATCTAAGTAAGGCACTATAAGTTTTTAAAGTAGAGTTGTCCATATTTTACATATCTATGTTACACTTCATCAATTCATCATTTTTTTTTTCCATCTGATCGGCCTTTGCTGATTATTAGTTCAAACTGCAAAAAGGCAGTGGGTATTATATAGTGTCTTTTGGTAAAACGAGAATCATAACCACAAATATTTAGGGGAAGTCACGTTTGAATGAGGTGTAATGGTGCTAAAACTTTTTCCTGGATGGTGGCTCAGGATATCTTGACATTAACTATGAGTTCTGATTCCTTAATGGATTTGTTTTACTATAAGATAATGAAACTATTAACATATTATACCTTGTTGTGTGAATGGTCACCGGCTATGCTTTGCTGGTTACAGATATGGCCGCCAAAAAGTGTTAAGGATTCAGGATCACGTCTTCATTCAAAACTGAAAGAAGCAATTGTGCAGGTAAGAGCTCAGTTTCTGCTAATAATATACAACAGTTATCTTTTCATATGCTGAAAATATATCGATGACTATCTATATTATCTTCCTTTCATGATTTTATTTCATATGCAGTGGTGAACTGCCTTTAAGTTATTTGAGCAAGATGAATTTTATGCCTAGGTTTGTTGCATTTGTGGAATGTTTTTCTGTATCTGAGTCCTCCCCTAATTGATGGATGTGGTTCATAAGTTCATATGGCCATTTTTTGTTTACAATTAGTCCCTCCTACTCCTCTTCCCCTTCCCCATGTTCTCAGTCAATGACTTAAAACCAGGCGGGTTAGGTTCTTATTATCTGGTTGAATGATTATCTCTACTATATTCTTCTCAAATAGTTCCTGTGGGAATTTCTTGGAAGTCCTGGGCTGTTGTGCTTGCTGGAAATGATAATTTAGCAGGATCGTCTTATACCAAGATAAATGTATTATCTGATATTCTGAAGCTTCTTTCCCTTGTACATTTTTTATGCATTTCAAGTGAGAACTTTCATAATCCTTAGCTCCTTGTATATATTGTTTCTGAATTCCTGAAAATTGTTTTCAACATTTTTTGTTTATATTCCTTTAAAATGTTTCCACAACCAACAATGTATCAAGCATAGTTTATGACAAATAAAATGGCATCTTTCTATTCTCGGTTTCTATCTTATTTACTTCTCTCAAACTCAGTTATTTCTCCTTTCCTTCTCCCACAGTTGAATATTGAATTTGTAACCAGGTCTGCCCTTGGATACTTTTCAGATGTCCTAGTTTCCACCTTCTTCATATAGTTCAATGTTTTCAAGTCTAGCAAGGTAAAGCAATGGTTACATGCATGACATCTTAGGTGGTTGAATTCTAGTTCTGATAGGCTGTGCACTATTGAAGTGAATTTCAGAAAAGGGTTTCTATATAGAGTGGAATTTTCTCTCTCTCTCTCTCCCTCCCTCCCTCCCTCCCTCCCCCTTTGCCAAAGCTTATATGTCATGAATTGGATTTTCAATATGAAAGTTAGGCAAATGAACTCAAGGGATCATTAATCACTCAGAGATGGTATTATAGGTTGACGTTCAAGCAAAAAATTCAATGGTTTGAGAAGTATGTTAAGATAGGTGGGGGATGATCCTTTACAAGTTGTTGGACCATAAGCTTGGGCGAGACTTGACTTTTGACTTTAGATGGAAGTATTCTTTTTAGGTTGGAAAAATTGTCTTCATCTAATGATATTTTTTGTATCCCTAGTTGAATGAAGGACTTAACAAGGTAGAGGAGGCGGGTTAGAATGACTAGCCATGCAAGCCTCATATGTGTTAGGTTGCATTGCACGGACAATTCAATTAGGTTGGTGTGTCCTTGTCTAACACGTGTTGGATACCGACACTTCTTGGACATTTTACTATAGTTTTTTTTTTTTTTTTTTTTTAATCAGAATGCCCCCATCTTTTCAAAAAATCATTTTTTCAAAACTCATTTTTAATCACACATTCTCCCATAAAATAATTTTACACGTAAATCGAAAACTTTTCTTTATTTTTCAACTACACATTCTCCAAAAAATCATTATTCCAAAATATATTTTCTTACAAAAATGGAGCTCAAATAGGGGGTATATATCTTTAACTTAAATTTATTATTAAATAACAAATATATACTCATATTCGAAAGATTTCAACAAAAAAATTAATAACGAGTATAAAACTAAATTTATATTATATAAATGAAAGATTTTTAAAAAATTTAATCAACATGTCAACGATGTGTTGTGTCATTATTTATTTTATTTTATTTTTTAAAAAAAAGCATGTTAGACACGTGTCCACGTCGGTACATCATAGTTACCTAATTTAAATTCTTTCCTTCTTTCCCTTTCATCCTTTTCTGCTTTCTTGTTTCTTTTCTCTTTGATTTTGTTGTGCCTGAAGGGAATGTACAGCGTAGCCACATACTTGGCTCGTCAACACCTCTGATAGTGGATTACTCTTTCTGCAGACTGGTTTAGAGAAGAACTTGTTTGGAAACCATCCGGTTTCATTCCCTGGGCCAGAGTCCCGAAGTCCTCCACCTGCATTTGCCTCTGACCCTCTTATGCATGCTGATGCTGGTGGCATGTCGTCATCTGTTGGAATAGATGCAGCTTCCAGCACAATATCTGCTAAACCTCCGAGTTTGGATATTATTGAAATAAATGGACCTGACTCAGCAGCATCATACCTGCCCAATCATGAACTGAATTTATCGAAAAGCTCAAGCCCGTCTGTTGTAAGTAGTTACTTGTTTCCAATCTAGAACACAAAATGTTAATTTCCACATTATATTTGGGTTTATTCTGTGTGGTTCTCCAACAGCCTGGTGCTACGACACGTAAGAGTGGGCTCCAGTTTGAAAGGCAAAGCTCTGAAGTTTCATATTTTGCTGATGATGAAGATGGGAACCAGAAAAAGTACTCGCGAAGAGGTGAGTGAAGATCACTCAATTTTTTATTTTTTATTATTATTTTTGTGTGTGTATATGTGTGTGTTCTTCCAGTTTTCCCTCTCAGTACCATTATTGCAAGTGAAGAAAAGCAACTGCATACTGTGATGGTCAAAGTCTGTACGTTGCACTCACTGTTTGCTGGCTAAGTGTAACAAGGAACTACATATTTTCTACGACAATTTGCTGATGTGTTTTTGGAGGTGATTAGTCACTTATTTTTTGTGAAATTTCATGTTGACCACTCAACTTCATTTCTATTCTAGACTCATCACTGAACTTAATTTTTGTTTCTAGTTGGTCAGTACGTCCATGCTCATTCCTTTGACTAACTGAGAAGTAAGGCGGCAGTCTGGTTGTAACGACCCGACCTCTGTGCTCAAGCCATTAACTTACATGATGTCCGCTATGGGAGAGTTTGAGCTCATCTTATTCATCACGAATTTCTATCGCATCCCGTCCAATTAGCACCAGGATTCAATTTAAGTCTCTCATAAAGTAGAAGTCTTGGATTCGAATCCTAAGGACGTGATAAAAATTCGTGAGGGGTAAGATGGGCTAGGCTCTCCCGAAGTGAATAGTACGTATGATTTAGCGGCTTAAGCACGAGGCTTGGGTCGTTACAGCGGTAATTTTCCAACAAGGCCATCACGTTAGCTTTTCCATTAATCCAATTAAAGGACATGGACAATGTGTTCAACGCAAGACAAATATTTAAGTTATGCGACCAACATGTGACAAATGTTGAGTTGCTAATTTGGCACAAAATAAAGTCCAGTGACAACATGAAGTTTCAATAAATTCGGTGACCACCAGTGTTTTGAACCCTATGAGTTGGGCACAATCCTATGCCAAAAAGTTTATGAAGTCCAGAGTATTTTATAATAGTCTAAAATTCCCATTGATATGGAGGCTTACTTCACACCCCGAAATATGTATAAATGTGGTACATCGGCCTCATCACCTTCTCCACTTATTTTGCGAGGTTGGATTCAGGAAGGTTCCAGCCCTCAACACTGTATCCCAAATTTATGAGACCCCATCCTTCCAAATTTGATGTACTGAAGGGGTATAGAAGTAGTACCCACTTCCAGAGACGGCAATCATTAGGGACGTATCACTTCTAATATCCTCTTTATGCCCCCAGGTCTGAATTGTTTGTTGGGTGTGAAATAAGCATCTAGGTCCAATGGCATATATCCTTTACTATAAAATACTCTGTCCATGTCCAGCCACTGGGGGATACAAAGTTGGGTTTCATATTCTTCATGCTAGAAATTTTGTGTCATGATTGCCTTTATAATACATATGCTACTTCATGATTTTTCTGTGCCGACCTTTTGTGTATCTAGCTTACTGGACTGTGAGTTGCAGGTACATTTCGCCACAAGTTACTCAGGTCATTGCTGCCTTTCTGGTCAAGTGCATTGCCGACTCTACCAGTAACTGCACCTCCACGGAAAGATGCATCAAATGCAGATGATATCCCAGAAGGGCGTCTGAGGCACCATAGGTCTTCAAGGATGGATCCAAGGAAACTCCTCCTAATTATAGCTATAATGTATGTTGCTTTCTTTCCTTCCTTGGCTGATTGTTGTTTCTCTTTCTTTTGGAGTGTTCACATTTAGCTCAATGCATTTACACCTCCACTCTTTTGCAGGGCCTGCATGGCAACAATGGGTATATTGTATTACCGACTAGCTCAACGAGGACTGTCTGATGAGTTGCCCGATGATGAGAAACAGTAATCAACCTCGAAAGGTATTGCAATGGTTTCAGAGATGGCACTGTAATGTTTGATATTAAGATATCTTTTGTGGAGAAAAATAGCATTTTTATGCGGAACACTTGGAAGTCTTGATAAAGCTTTTTTAGGTTGTAGAAAATCTTGAATTCTCTTGTGACAGCAATATGTTATGTACTTTCTTGTCCATTAAATTCTGCCTCTTCTTTTTCTTCTGTATTTTTGGCTTGCTTTCGTTTGAATGTGAACTGGAATATCAATTTTTAGAAGGAATTCCTTATTTTTCAGCTATTCGTGTTCTGTCGATTTCAATTTTTATTTATTTATTCATTTATTTTAAGATCAGATAGAGCAAAATTAAATTTTACTATCCTGTTACAATTATATTAAAAAGATGTAGACACAATTAATGGTGTAGAATTTATAAGATTTGAACTTAAAACCTTTATTTCTCTTTGAGATTGGTGGACTTTTGCTTTTATGTTAAATTATGTCAACTAGAAATCATATTTTAATAAGTCTTAATCGTGCACATTTCATGTATTTTATGGGAAAATATGTGTGTGGATAATATAATTTATATGATGAATTTAACAGTAAAATAATGAGTATAATTAAACAACAAATTAAACTCAAATAAATAAAGATTAAGAAAAGTTTTCATTTTGCAGAGTCGCGTAGAATGTTGTTTTAAAGTCGGGTCAATTTATTTTTACACGGGTTTTAGCGGCTTAATACAACTCTTAATATAAGTAAATTGTACAAGCCATCAACAATTTTTTTTTTTTTTAAAAAAAAATTAATTAGTAGTTCTTAATTTAACATACTAAATATATCATAAACGTTCGTCAAATGGTTGGTTAGCAAGGGAAATTAACTGCTTAATTAATAAAATGAGCACAATTATTTATATTCTATATTAATTCCATTGGTGAGTAATTAATGTATGATTAGCAAAGTTCTATTGTTTTCACTTCTTAATTAAGGTCAGGAGGAAACCGCGCTCTCTAGTAACGTGCTTATTTAATTAAGAGAATGCAATCATTAAGTTATAATTTACATATATATTAATCTTTTAAGCGTGTTTTAAGCATACCAGGGGGTCTACCTAACTCGTCTTTGCACATTATCCATTATACAAATTGAGAAGAAGAAAGATATATCAAATCATATTTGATGCACCACATTTTAATTGTACTTAAATTTTTTAATCTTTACTTATTGTAGCACTTATGCCTCTAACGATTTTTCATATCATTCTTATCCTCAACATTTATGTTAGTTAACATATTTTGTATTTAATAACAGTTTTATGTCCAAAAGTCCGTTGAAGTGGCATAAAACAACATATTTTTCATCATAATTTTAATAAATAAAAAAATGAAAAAAAAATATTTTCCCCTTATTTCAAAGCATAAAAATAAAATATTCTGATAAATCATCATAAAGGACGAGACATACGAATTAATGAAAACTTGAAAATAATAATTCGACGAAAAGAAATTTTAAAAATAATTGATACGATGATCAAAGATTGAAGAACTTAACAGTAATTAAAATGTGATATAACAAATAAAAATAGTGGCGTCAATATAACCACCCTATTTAATAATATATGGAATAGTTCAATACCAATTTGTGACAGCTTTGGGAAAAGAAAAGTGTTAATTATTGAAATTAAATCTCACTAAAATAAGATGTAAAATGATGAACAAAATGAAAGATGCATATCTATTTTTGCCTGCTACAGATATTGAGTCCATTCAATATGAGTCCATTCATTCCATATGAAGGTTTAATTAAAGCACATTAATCTTTCTAATCACAATTATTAGCTTTAAATAATTTGTACTTCCACGTCGTGTTGTAGTTTAAGATGCCACGTCGCGTTGGCGCTTTCATTGAAAATTTACAAAACACGCCATGCATTTAGGATGTAAAATTATAATTTGCATATTATATTTTACTTATTTGTAATAAAAAGAATACATTTTACAAGAAAAAGTAAAAATATTTATAAATTTGTCATTATAAATAGCTAACAAATCAAAATACTCCTAGTTGAAAATAACATACCATTTATTATTATTTATCTTAAAAATATATATATTTTTTATCTCCTATTAACTCGAGTGTTTTTCGATACAATATTAACTTGACATATTTTAATTTTCATTTATCAAACAAAATTATATATTTTTATCAGTAATATTTATATTTATCTTTTGTTCTTAATGTTTCTCATAAAAAAGGAAAAAGAACATCAAAAACTAAAATTAAGAAAATAACATATGAATTCTTGAAAATGTGTTATATATTAAAATGATATAAAGTTATATCATTTGTAAATATTTTTCGTTTTTCATTTTTTGCTACCAATAAGTAAATAAAGTATTCAAAAATGTAAATTTATAAACTATGATATGCAAATTATAAACATACCTAAATACATTGTGTATTTTGTAAATTTTCCTAGTAACAAGGATATAAAATTAAAAGATCAATTACACTATATTAAATAGTATTTGATGCAACTCAAAAATTGTGATATGAATTATTCTATAATATCATTAATCTTTAACATGATAAACAAAAGGATTTGTTCATTCATTACAATTGTGGCGAATGATTGTTCGATATGCAATTAGAAAGTTAATAAAAATTGTGAATCTTATAAAGTTTGTGATTGAAATTAAATTTGTAGACAAATGAATTTTAAAAAATGTGACCAGATAATTTGATAATCTCAATTTTCCACCCACCTCAAAAAAAGTGTACATGCATAAATTCACGCCAAGTATTCAATATGATGCACATTAAAACATATATTATTTTTGTATTAGTAGAAATGGTAACTTTTACTTGTAACGAAAAACAAAATTCATTATTAAAAGTTTATACGTAGATAAACACAGCGATATTTAAAGATCTTGAATTTTACTAATATTTCTAAATATAAAATTTCTAAAACGAATTTCTTTGTCATTCTTTTTCGGAAGATTGGAGAAAACTCTAATCAATAGGACCTTATTATAAATGAAAAATGAGATCTTGAAATATGGATCATCTAAGGCACGTTAGCATGGTGTACTCATTCTCTTCGAATCGAAATTTAAAACCATACATCTTCTCAGAAAGATATAGTGGGTGATAACGGTGAGGGAAGTCCCCCCACTTTTTATCCATTTCTTTAGTCTTAAGGAGCCAAAGATTGACTTTACTAAACTAATAAAATAAGCTCACGTTAAGCGCTTACCCTTTTTATTTGAGCAGTCTCTTGTTGGGTGGCACTGATCCAAAGAAAGGATGGGGAGTGTATAGTAGTTCTCAATCCAACATCCGAGACACAGCTTAATGAGCGACTCATGAATGTGATCGGATTGGACGAGCCAATAACTCGAACTTGTTCACGACACTTTTGCATTACTAATTAAAAATTTAAGAAGAAAAGTAGAATATAAAGAAAACTATTTTAAAATTTGCATTACTATGTTAAAAAAATTGCCCAATTTGGCCTATCATTTTTAAAAGGATCCCCATTTGTGCCTAAAATACTAATATTTTCTATAATAACTCTTTTATTTTGGTAGATGGAACTAATAATGCAAAAGAAATTGATAGTTGATTGGAATTGACCGACATCCCAAACGTGCAGGCCAGGCGCCTATAATATTCCTCACGCCCAACAGACAACTCTAATCTGATTTTCATTTTTTTTTTTTGTAGGTTTTTTTCTTCGCCAAAATTTATGATTTCATGCCTATTTATTTATATAAAAAAAATGCAAACGTGGTGTTTCTAAATGAATTTTGCATGTTTTATATATCTCCTTGTTCAGTTTACTAATGAAGATCGTGCATTGGCCGGCTCAAAAATCAAGAATTTTTAGAATAATGTAAGAAATCGGATAACTTGAAGAGTCTTGATTCGACGCGTGTTTGAAGAGGAAACGTCGCCGGAATCTTGGGGGCCATATCACTCGACCCTAGACAGTGTTCAAGTATCTGTCTATTCATTTTTCTCTGTATATTCAGATGCATGAAAGGGTTTGTTTTCTGGCCGGAAATATCAAATTCCAGTTCTTTACATCTTGTTTAATTGTAAAACTAACAGTGGATGTAGTTTTGTGATCTGAAAAACAATACCCCTTCGTGAACAAGATGGAGCTTTGTTAAGCTCCGTTGTCACATATAGACACAGAAATATTCAAAGATTAGTCACCTAATAGGTTTTACCATCTTCTTGAACATGATTCCATAAAGCTTAGGACCCGTTTGATATAACTTTTGAAAATTCACAAAGAGCTTTTGAGATTTAAAAGTTGTTTTTGAATCCATTTGACTAATTTTATGAAAGTGTTTCGATTGACTTTCTCTAAAAACACTCTCAGAATAGAAAGTGCTTTTAAAAATTAATTTTCAAGCAAAAATTAAGATAACTTCCTTCAAAAGTCTTCTACAAGAAGTAAAAGTCATCTCAAACCGAGATGTTGTGAATAATGACATATATTATATGCATGTAATTTTCTCTTAGTGCTTATTTCAATCAACTTTGTTCAAAAAAACTATTTAACCATTTATGTCTTGAGTGTTCCATTTGCACTGTCCCTTTCTTACAAGTAAACATTGTAAAAAAATTGATTTCCTGAACTTACTTCTAATTAACCTTCCGCGTAATCTTTCCCATGAAATCTGTTATTATACCACTATTAGCATCTATACTCAAGTGCTTAATTCTATCTCAAGGGTGCAGTTTTGGCACATTTACTCTTAAAAGTCTTTGTTCTCCTTGATTTGATGGAAATTATGATCCACAAACTCCTGCACTAAATCACTTAATTTCGTGATGCCATGAATATGAATTGTTCAGACTCAATGAACTCTTATTCTCCACACAATAGGGTGTTTCATACACGTATCAGGTTGTCTTAATTTTCCTGCATATATATATATATATATACATATATATATATATATATATATATATATATAAAGGATTTTAGGGAATTCGTTTTGCGTGTGCAAGACGGGCACAAGGAAAAACTTGTATTCCTCTTCTCCATTATAATGAAAACCTGTCGAGTGGACGCAATTCTCATATTGAGGAAGAAGTAGCATTAATCTATGCGTTCTTTTCTCTCGAACATGTAGATTAGGACTTAATCCATATCATTAATTACCCCACGCAAGATCAGGTGAAGCCAAAATCATTATTCTCAATCCTTGAAAGTGTAACAATAAACTGTAATGAATATGTTATTCACCAAATGTTAGTGCAATGCTTTTTTAGACATTATCAGGGTTTGAAGCAATAGAGACAAGGCCCAAGCTGGAAAAGATTATGTTTGTTGGGATCAATCTTTCTTCAAGATTATGACAGTTGCGATAAATTTATTTACAATAATGTTTAGTTTATTGAGAAAGATCCCCACGTCTAGATTGCCAGGTGTGATTCTCTATCTTAAACCTGAAAGCCAGTTTCCTGATTAAATTCTTGGTATCTGATACTAACTTATGGCAGCTATGGTTATATCAAATGATTGGAAGTTATTTGATGAAAACTCAGACGATATTGATAATGATTTCTGTTCAATCTTGAGATTTTTTTTTTTAAGGTTCCGACAGGCTGCAATTCTTTGCATAAATTACTATTCTCTGAGTTGTACCGGTCCAATTCCATATTTTTTAATACAGGATGGGACCAGTTTATACGTGCTAATAATTATTGTTCTTCTGGTTTTAAAATTTTTTAGCCATGGTTGTCTACGTATAAATGTCTATTTACATTCCTTCACATTTTCTACACATCGAACAAGAAAACCTGAAAACTCTTCTCCTTTGTGCTTCTAATTTGCAGCAGAAAAAAAATGGAACCTGTGGGAGCAATGTACGAAGGGGAATGGGGGTCCTTTTACGGAATGTACTCAGAAGAGGCTGATTTCATGGCACAATTGCTTAACAACTGTGCAATTCCTAGTGAATCAAATGTGAAAGTTTCTGGTGATGAAAGTACAATGTACTCATCAGATGGAACCAATACTAGTGTTTATTCATTTTTGCAACAGAGTAGTTATAGTGGAGGCGGTAGCATTCTTTTTCCCTCTTCGAGTCCTGAAAGCTACTACCCAGGTGACGAGCATCAAAACTTCACAACTAATAGTAGTTTGATGTCGATCGATTATTTTATGATAGAGGGTAAAGACAATCATTCCCGAGTTCAAGCACTCACGAACGATGCAATGAATGGGGATGAATTCCTGAACCAGGATATGAGCAATGGCAGTATAGAGTCTAGTGAAAACATGCCAGAAACTGTTTTTCAAGGGAAGAGTTTGCAGCTTGGAATGCCAATGCCACAACCATGCGAGGAGGATAAAGTCAATAGCTCTTGGGAGATGTCCAATAAAAAACCCCGGATCCCCGGAGAAGTAAGTATATACCATTAAGCTTCTTTATATTACATTTTTGACATGTTTAGTAAGTTGAATTAGACGTTCGACATTTTTTATATCAATTAGTCATGTCCAGTAGTGTATATTAAGCTCCTGTTTGGGAGTGCCATTTTACCCAAAAAAAATCGAATTTTTGTATTGTCATGTGGATTTTCTTTTAATTTTTTGATGCAATGTCAAGCGTGTCATAATCAAATCACTTTTTAAATTTTACTCGCAATGCCTATTTTATCCTTTTATACTAAAGGTAACAATTGATTCGACCACCCTTTTTTTTTTTTTTTGACTGATTCAAAGGATAGTAAGGACAATTTACGTGAATTTCATGAATTCAACCACCTTTTTTTACTGTGCATTGGGAGTCATACAGAAATAATGGAATAAAAAATTTTGGTTTCTATCAAAATCTGATGAAATCCAAAGATAAAATCCATACCAGAGTGGCTAAACATATCCTTTATTCATTAAGTGTTTGGCAATTTGATACAGAGAATTTACCACTTTGTTTCAACTGTCGTTCTCAAAGTGCAGGTCCAAAAGAACAGGAGAAGCATAAAGAAGAAGAGGGTTTTGAACCTTGACAATGATGAAGTTAACAATAATGTTGTGCTACACAGGCAAAGATCGAGCAGGTGCTGCTCAGAGGATGAATCCATTGCTTCACACGAGTTGAATGAAGTGGCTTCGAGCTCAAACTCAAAGGGAAGTGGGAAGACACGAGACAGTAGGGGATCGGTAACTGATCCTCAGAGCCTCTATGCTAGGGTAACTACTTTCTTACTCTTGGTGATTCGCTATTTCTCGAAGATTGATCTCTCCCACTTGAAGGAAATGATCTTATGGATACCGACGATCATTTTCTTTTTCCTATCTTGCAGAAAAGAAGAGAAAAAATTAACGAGAGGTTGAGAATCTTGCAGAACCTCGTCCCAAATGGAACTAAGGTAAGCATCTACAGTTAAATGAAACATCATAAAATTCCCCATAAATTTAGGGCTGACTCGTACTTTTGTTTTATTACTCTATGTGGTTCACTGCTAGATATACTCAAATATCTAAGGCAACAATGTCCTTTATTTTAATAGGTTGATATAAGCACAATGCTTGAAGGAGCTGTCCAGTATGTGAAATTTTTGCAACATCAGATCAAGGTAACAAAAATCCTCTTTCATAGCATATTTAGTGAGTGTTTGGTGGGGATTAAAATTAGATTTTTAGTAGATTGTGATAGAAGTTTTTGAAATGTGTGGTTGAAAAGTTGTGGGACCATGAAAGATGTAGTTAATATTGATTGTTTGATTTTAACTTAGATTAAAATCCAATTTTAATCCGAATATTTTCTTTCTCGTCTGACTAAGACGATCAAGGTTCATTGCTTTCTTCAAATTATAGTTGGAAAAATAAAGGACTTGGAATCCTAATGCTGGCGTTACATTTGTTGCATCTGCAGCTTTTGAGCTCTGATGATCTATGGATGTATGCACCCATTGCCTATAATGGAATGGACATTGGTCTTGACCTCAAGATTGGAACTCCCAAATCATGATCCTGGAATATGGAGGCATAATGGAGCCTGGTTTTCTCCGTTAAACACACATATATTGTATAAACAAGTGGTTTCCATTTCTGTAGGGCCGTGAAATTGGAGCACCAAAATGGTACAATGAGAATAGAACACAAACGAGGAGAGAGAAAGCAGGAAAGTCGAATGAGGAGAGCAAAAAAGGGTCCTTCAAATGGAGAACCTAGAAACCTGTCGTTTTGATTCACAGCTTTTAAAAAAAAAAAAAAGTTGGGGGTGGGGGAACGACTTGGTATATAGACGAATTGAATCAACTGAGAATTGATACAATGGGATTGAATGTGCCAGTTTTAATTAATTTAACACTTTGTTTATTTTTATTTTATGTACTTAATTAATTGTTATTTTAGAGTCAATTAGGTCTTTTGTAATAGCAGTGTTTTATTCTAGATTTTAGTCTTTTAAAATTTTATTCTATATTTATTGTTTTTTTAGTAATTTATTAAAAAAATTATAGCGGATTTGAAGAGCTCTTCTAAATATATATTTTTTTGGGCCAATGTTAATATTAAATTTTGAATCGATGAGTTTGTTGTTGAAGATGGACTCTTGGTATTTAACTGCAACTCAATGAGATTGTAATTGTAATCATTTTTCGATTTTAAGTTGAATCAACAAGCTTTAATAATCAATTCCTACTATTCTTGAAGAATCAACGTGTTTTAATCATGTCCTTTTCTGTTCGCACTTCTCGCAACATTATTTGTTAAGAATTAGAAACCAATTCGATACCACCAAAAACAATAAAATCAAAGTAAGGAAATATCATGAAAGACTTAACTCAATGTGAAACTATATTCTCATACATTGTCCAGTATTTCACTCCCTATTTTCTTTAATATTTCTCTCTTTTTTATGATGATACAATATCTTAATGATGACTTCCCGTTTAAAGAAAAATTAGAGCAAAATCGAAATTACATTTTTCACTCTTTTTAAAATTTAATTATTTACTAATTATAAATAAACTTTATAATCTTAGCAAAATATGCTTTATCTCCAAGCAATGAGACTCCCATGCTCTACTATTTGGGTAAGTTTAGCACATGATATTAGGTCATATAAGAAATTATGCATAAAATTAGAGAAGATCGTACTCGATAAGTATTATTAAGGGGCAAAAAACAATATCATTTTGCATTCTATATTAGCATATGGAGTTCGTTGAAAAGGATTACCGTGTTTCATGCTACGAGGCATTGAAAATTTTAAAACAAAACCTGGCTTTTGGATCCTTAATTAAATCTTGAAAAGCTACCAATATTAAATCTATATCAAGCTTTGTGTTTCGCGAGGGGAGTGAATTGACTAATGATCAAATATTTTACGTTACATTTTGGTACATTAAAATTGAATTTGATAACTTCTTAATATATGTGTGTAACGTTTAATTTAAATACATGCACGATAACAAAAAGACATTGTTCAAGCAAAGAAACTAGTTGCCAATATTCATCTTAAAAGACACCTTTATTAAAAGGAGTAACATAAACAATATATTTAGGTTAGCATTTTTAAAGCATCTTCAAACCTATCGTGATGATTTTTATAAAATTGTCACGTAAGCAAAAAATATCATATTAAAAACACACACACACACACACACACACACACACTCCAAAGCAATTTGACTAGAGACCTGTCAGTTGAAGTAGGCATGCCAACGAGCCGAGTTGAGTCGAGTCGAGCCGAGCTCGAGCCCAAAAATAAAGCTCGAACCGAGCCCGAGCTTTTTTGGACCGAGCTTTTTTTGGCCCGAGCCGAAGCGGGCCGAGCCGGCTCGGGTTTTATTTTAAAAAAAAAAAAAAAAAAAAATTCTGCTGCCTGAATGCTGCCTGCAGCCTGCTGGGAGCATTTTAGCTCCCAGCAGGCAGGTTTTTTGCTCCCAGCAGGCAGAGGCAGCTATTTTATTATTAAAAAAAAATTAATATATGGCCGGCCCNAATGCTGCCTGCAGCCTGCTGGGAGCATTTTAGCTCCCAGCAGGCAGGTTTTTTGCTCCCAGCAGGCAGAGGCAGCTATTTTATTATTAAAAAAAAATTAATATATGGCCGGCCCGGGCTCGGGCCAATGCCCCAAAATGAGGCTCGGTGCGATCGAGCCCGAGCCGCCCGAGCCTTTTTGACATGGCTAAGTTGAAGTGGTGAAGTATTAAAAAAAAAAAAAACAGATATTTGTCTAGAGCTTCATCTGGATTCAGAAGCTCTATTACATGTATACATTCATTCTATTTTAATTTAAAAAATATATATAAAATCTAGACAATATTATTGAGTTGTAATTACAGCACACCAATTTTAGACTTAATAAGATTGTGGCTTGTTTGAACACATTAATCTTGAAATCTGAATGCTCGTTATGATACCATATTAATGTTCATCTTAAAAGTTAACTTTACACTATACCGAAGTTAGATTTACCCTTAACATCAGTTAAGAAATGCAAAACAGGAAAAGGCTTTCACATATTAACATGATTATTATTTTTCTTTTAAATGTCCATGTGAACACTTAGATCCCTGAACAGAATACTGAGTCTATTCATTCCATATGAAGGTTTAATTAAGACATAATTAATTTATCCAATCACTACAATTAGCTTTAAATATTTTATACCTTTACGTCGTGCTGTATTTTTTATTCAAGGATCTGAATATTTGTACATTATGCATGTTTTATATATCTCCTTGTTCAGTTAATTAATGAAGATCGTGCGTTGGCCGGCTTAAAAATCAAGAATTTATAGAGTAATATAAGAAATGGAGAATTTGAGGGGTTGGTCTTGATTCGACGCGTGTTTGAAGAGCAAACATCGCCAGAATCTTGGGGTGGCCATATCGACAGTGTTCAAGTATCTGTCTATTCATTTTTCTGTGCATATTCGTATGCCTGAAAGGGTTCTGTATCAGTATTATTCCAGTTTTTCACATCTTGTTTAGTTGTTTATCCCACATTCCACCCACCAAAGCTTTTCCTTTCATTTCGTGTAATTTAAAGTCGTGTTTGTGGCGGTCAGATCTTTGTATCTCATATTTTTAGTCAGATTTCGAATCTTGATATTTGGAATCTTGATTCTTGAAGTGTTCAATAAATGAACTGTAGTTTTCAAGAAACTTAAGTCTTGATAAAGAGATAACTTACTGTATTTTCTTGAATCCAAAAGGAGAGGTGAATTTTTTAATTAAAGAACTAAAAGTCTTGGCCATGCTAATTCATTATGTAAATATCCCATTCCGTGACTTGATAATTGGGAGATGTTTGACTAGCTTAGAATAGTGCCTTTTTTCGGATTGTATCGTGTTCGACGTGTTGCAAAGTTTGTTATAGTTTTGATTACTTGTCCATTTCGTGTCATTTAGTTTGATCATTGGAACAGGTGATTAATTTGGCTGTCATTTTGGTTTTAGCTGCTGCATGCAAAGTTTGTTACATTTCCATTTACATTAATTTGACAGAAATAGAGAAGTTGACACACAATATAATTGTTAACCTAGTCAAGAAATAACTTACCATCACCTCACCTTCATTCTTTACTCAAACTTAGGGTTATGGATGTAGTACCTCAAATATAATACAGATTAAATTTTGTTACCAACAATGTATTTAACCCTTCATGGGTAAGAAGAAGCTTTGTTAAGTTCATGGGTCGCATATAGACACAAATATTCAGATTTTAGTTAATTTTAAGGTTAAATAGCATATATTGGCAAGTAGGTTATACTGTCTTGGGCATGATCCCATATTTTCTAAGGATTAAAGGAGAGTTCTTCATAATTTAATATACTTAACTGTTGTATTCTGCAGAACCAATTCATTAGTGAATAATGACATACATAATATGCATGTAATTCGATAGTGCGCATTTTTATAACCTTTGGTCAAGAAAATTAGCATTTAACAATTGATGGCTGTTGGCTATAGATATCTTTTGTGATGCCATTTGCACTGTTAACATTGTTTTAAAATTTGATTTGTTAAACTTATTTCGAATTGATCTACCACTTAATCTTTCTCCACTAAATGTACTATTATACACTAATTAGGATAGCATCTCTAATTCAGAGATTAATTCCCATCTCAAGGGTGTAACTTTTGCTCATTTACCTTTTACAAGTTTTTGATCTCCTTGATATGATGGAAAAATGATCCACTAAATCACTTACTTTTGTGATGTTGTGAATCATCAATGAAATGAGCATGAATTGTTGGACTATGTAGATCCTAATTATACTGAAAATTTATTCTTGAGGCAAACTGTGTTTGGTGTATTTGAGTTTCGAGTAGATTGAGTGTTGCATATATGTAATAGGTCATCGTAATATTCCTACATATATAAAAGATTATATTCCATTTTGTGCGTGCAAGAGAGACATGAGGAAAAACTCGTATCTTCTTCTCCATTAGACCATTACAGTGAGAACCTGTGAGTGCTTTGCTCATTTCTGATTGCTGTTTTTATTGTTATTGCTCTTGAACACGGAATTAGGACTAAATCCATATCATTAATCACTCTACACAAAATCAGGTGAAGCCAAAATCTTTATTCCTATCCTTAAAAGTGTAATATCAGTTTATAACAATTAACTGTAATGAATATGTTATTCGCCTATGTAGTGCAATGGCTCTTCAGACATTATTGGGTTTGAAGATGGAGACAGGAGCCAAGCTGGAAAAGATTATGTTTGTTGGGATAACTCTTTCTTCTTATTCATAATAATAAAGTAAATAGAGAAAGACCCCCACGTCTAGATTGCTAGGTGTGATTCTCTATCTTCAAACCTCAAGACCAGTTTCCTGATTAAAATCTTAATATCTGATACTAACTTATGACAGTTAATCCCTTATGGTTTGCTTAAATGATTGGAATTTATATGATGAAAATTGAGATGATATTGATAATGACTTCTGTTCAATCTTAAAATGTATTTATAAGGTTCAGACAGGCTGCAAATTCTGTCCATAATTGCTTAAATTAATCTTCTCTGAGTTGTATCGATCCCATCCCATATTATTTTAATGCCGGATGGGGCTACTTTATACGTGTTAATTAGCATTGTTAATATGGTTTTAAAATTTTTTGACATGGATGTCTACGTATAAATATGTCTACTTTCCATCACATTTTCCAAGCATAGAGCAAGAAAACCTAAAAATTATTTCCTTGTGCTTCTAATTTGCTGCAGAAAAAGAATGGAACCTGTGGGAGCAATTTCTGAAGTGGAATGGGGCTCCTTTTACGGAATGTACTCAGAAGAGGCTGATTTCATGGCACAGTTGCTTAATAACTCACTCCAAGAGGAGTTACCTACCGGTTCTAACTTTACAATTTCCTCCAGTTTTTGCCCTTCTCACGAATCGACCGTGAAAGTTTCTGGGATTGATGAAAGTGCAATGTACTCATTAGGTGAAACTAATAATACTAGTATGTATTCCATTTTGCAACAGAATATTTACAGTGGAGCCTGTGGAGGCAGTCGCATTCTTTTTTCCTCTTCGTGTCCTGAAGGCTACTACCACGGTGACTCTGATCAAGTTTTCACAACTAATAATAAATTGACGTCGATCGATTATTGTACAATAGAGGGAAAAGACGATAGATACCGAGTTCAAGCACTCACGAAAGATGCAATGAATGGGAATGACTTCCTGAACCAGGACATGAGCAATGACAGTATAGAGTCGAATGAAAACCTGCCAGAAACTGTTTTCCAAGGGAAGAGTTTGCAGCTTGGGAGGGAGCATGGAATGCCAACATCACAACCGTCCGAGGAGGATAAAGTCAATAGCTCTTTGGAGACGTCCAAGAAAAGACCACGGATCCCCGGAGAAGTAAGTACATACCATTTAGCTTCTTTATATTACACTTTTGGCATGTTTTGTAATGTGAATTAGATATTATTAAAAAAAAAAAAAAAAAAAAAAAGTTAAAGATTTATTTAGAGTAATGTTCATCATATCTAGTACTATATATTAAACATACCATTTATTCATTAAGTGTTTGCCAATTTGATATAGAGGAATTTACCACGTTGTTTCAATCGTCATTCTCAAAATGCAGGTCCAAAAGATCAAGAGAAGCATGAAGAAGAAGAGGGTTTCGAACCTTGACAATGACGAAGATAACAATAATAATGCTGTGCTACACAGGCATAGCTCGAACAGCTGCTGCTCAGAGGATGAATCTAAAGCTTCACACGAGTTGAATGGAGTAGTGGCTTCGAGCTCAAACTCAAAGGGAAGTGGAAAGACACGAGCCAGTAGGGGATCGGCAACTGATCCACAGAGCCTCTATGCCAGGGTAACTACTAATTTCTTGCTTTCGGTGATTAACTATTTCTTGAAGAATGATCTCTCCCACGTAAAGGAAATGATCTTTCAGTTGAAATAAAAAAATTGGGGGTCATTATTTTGTTCCATATTACCTAAATATATAATCAATCAATATATATTTAATCGATAATCATTCTCTTTTTTTTTCCCTATCCTGTAGAAAAGAAGAGAAAGAATAAATGAAAGATTGAGAATCTTACAAAACCTCGTCCCTAACGGAACTAAGGTAAGCATAGTTGAGTGATACATCATACAATAATATCGACCTCCTTTATTACAAGAAGCTAAGCCTTCCCCCATAAATTTAAGGCTGACTACATACATTTGTTTCATTGCTCATCTAAAGCAACAATGTCCTTTATTTTGACAGGTTGATATCAGCACAATGCTTGAAGAAGCTGTCCAATATGTGAAGTTTTTGCAACTTCAGATCAAGGTAACAAATATCCTCTTTCATTGCACTTTTAAAATTACTTTTTTCTCTCTCGTCTGATTTAGATGAATCAAGGTTCATCGGTTTATTCAAATTTAAATTGGAAAAATAAGGGATTTGGAATCCTTATGTTGGCTTTACATTTTCTGCATCTGCAGCTTTTGAGCTCTGATGATCTATGGATGTATGCACCCATTGCCTACAATGGAATGGACATTGGACTTGATCTCAAGATTGGCATCACAAAATCATGATCCTAGAAAATGAAGACACGATGGAGCCTGATTTTCTGTGAATAAATACACGTCCATGCATGGTACAAACAAGTTGTCTCGATTTTTGTAATCTTTTGTAAAGAAAAAAGGGCTTATAAAACACCGATGAGGACTAAGACTAATCGTTCTTGTTCATTCATTTGTATCCAATAAGCTACTTAATTGCTGTCATTTCTACCTGATGAGCATTGTCTGTGTTTTTTTGGCAATTTATCGTGGTATTAGCCTTGAGCTTAAAGTGTATTGAGTTGAATTGATGTAAAATAAAGAATTGATTCTAACTAGTTAACTTGTTGATGAGATTGGAATCCATGCACATTCATATCAGGGTAGATACATTCTTATATTCTATATACATTTATATATAATAATCATATTTTGGCAACAAGAAGAATGCTCATTTGATATTGTCTCTATGATCATGCATGTATATGGATAATCAAAGTAATAGGTTTGAAAGACCGTTCGAACTAGGTTTAGACATATTGGTTTAGAAACTTATCTTACCTTAACTTACTTTCGACGTTGTGAAAATGTTAAGTTTTGTTTGTTGTTGTACCACATAAAGTAAATTAAAATGCTAAGAAATTCTGCTTGTTTTAAAATTGAAATCTAATGACTGAATCGACTGTTAGTAATTGGCTTATTAGCTTTATTTTTTTATCCCACATCAAAACTTTAGTAAAAAATAAAGGTCTAGTTTGGCAATTATAAAAAGAGCATTTCACCCCTTGTACTAGATACAGTTAAGAAAATGAGTAGTGGAGCTCTTTACGGAACAGATAGCACCTTTAAATATTGGCCCTGTTTGGGCCCTATTTTTATTTTGAGAAAATAGGTTTTGGAATAGTGATTTTTTGGAGAATGTATAGTTAAAAAATACAGAAAGTTTTGAGTTTACGTATAAAAAAATTTTATGGGAGAATGTGTGACTAAAAATGAGTTTTGAACAAAATTGGAACTCAAACATAGGCATAATTTTCTTTTCTAGTTGATATTGGTGTAGGATAGATTTGATCTATTGTCCACAATAGGCAAGAGTTATAATGCTCACTGTAGACGTAACAACATGCGTGTAATTTTATATTGGTCTAAAGTTTGTAATATTTCTCTTCAAGTTAGTGAAGAGGTTTTATGATACCTAGAGAATAGGTAAATTTTACCCACGCGTGTAAATTTGATGTTCTCTTTTTTTTTTTCTTTATTTTGCACTCGATATTAGGGATGGCAAAAAAACTCATTCAACCCGATACCCGTGAGGTTTCGCTCCGAATGGGGCGGGGATTACCCGCCTAATCGTGTAAATGGGGCGGGGACGGGGTGAAGGTCATTACCTCGAAGTGGATACAGAGCGGGTACGGGAAACATAGTTCATGTCCCGCTACCCGCCCAGTTTAAAGTTAATTTCGAATTTAAATTTTTTATCAAACAAAAATAATAAATTTATCATCATTTTTAAAGAGAACATAAGTTTAATAACAAATTAGTAAAAAAGTAATAATATTTACTAACTAAAGAGATAAAATAAATATAATAAAATAAATAAAAAGATAAAATAAATGGGGTGATAAATGGGGCAAGAAACCTGCCCCACCCCGTCCCGCTTTAACGTGATATGAGAATGAGGTAAGGTAACAAAAATACCCGACGGGATGGGGGTGGAAATGGTCAATTCGTCCCATACCCGCCCCGTTGTCATCCCTACTCAATATTCATCAGCTTTATTGTCATTCTAATAGCAATATATGATTTGGGTTTTCTCAAAAAGTGATATCAGAGTCGATGATTCGACATGTGAATTATTTGTTTTTGAGTATAATAGTGTTGGAAGATGGCACAAAGTTCTTCATTTACACCGAAGAAAACGACAGTGGCCTATTTATAGATGATATTCCTTCTACTTGCAATGAAGCAATTAGAAGTTCAGAATATGATGAGTAAAGGAGAGCGATGGGTAGAGAGATGCAGTCTCTTCATATAAATAGGGTTTGGAAGTTATCTCAGTTATCCAAGGGAAAGAAGGCAAACTGGAAGTAAATGGATCCTAATAAGAGTATGGTGTGATTCAAGGTAAGGTTGGTACTCAAGAACTCTGCTCAAAAGGAAGGTATCAACTACAATGAGATTCAGTCTTCCCTTCAAATTTCATTGGCCTACGTAGCCAAATTTGATATTAAACTAGTTCAACTTGACGTGAAGGCCTCATTTTTACACGGTGATTTGGAAGATAAAAGTTATGACCTGATAAGAGGAATTCAAAATTGTCAGAAAGAAAATTGATTTTGTAAATTAAAGAAATCACTATATGAGTTGAAATAATCATAGGGATAGCAAAATGCCCTGCCCGACCCGAATGGAGCAAGGATTCCCCGCCCCCATCGAGAATTGAGGCGATGATTTGGAACATGGTCCCCATTTCTAATCATCCCCGACTCTTAATTTTTTTTTTTTTTTTTTTTTTACTGCTTTGAATTAAAATCGTATTTTAAAAAATAAAAAATAGTAAACAAGCGGCCTTTCGAAAATTCCACCCCATCCTATTGTTCTTTCTAAACAATCACCTAAACAGTGGTATAAACGATTTGACAAGGCAATTAAACATTACTATTGCTCATTTGATTCACCGAATCAAGATTTATTCGGGGAAATAATGGTTAAAAATTTTCTTGCTCATTTGATTAGTTGGAAAAATAAGGGACTTGGAACCCTAATGCTGGCTTTTCATTTCTTGCATATGCAGTTTTTGAGTTCTGATGATCTATGGACGTACGCTCCTATTGCCTAGAATGGAATAGACATAGGACTTGATCTAAAGATTGGCACTCCAAAATCAAATCTTGGAAAATAAAAGGCATAAAGGAGCCTCATTGTCCGTGAATATGCATAAAAAGTTGGTTTTCCATTTTGTAATCTCTTTTTTTTTGAAAGAAAAAAGGCTATAAATCATTGACCAGGACTAGACTTGTGATTCTTGATCAATTTAAATCTAATAAGCTATTTAATGGCTGTCATGGCTCGTGTACCTGATGAACATTGTCTTTCTCATTTTTGGCAGGCTTGCCCCCAACATCCAAGTGTGTAAACAAGTATGTATATATGTACGTATGTACATGTGCACATAAGTACATACATAACATTTTTGGTAAGCAATACTGGATAAAACTCAACTATACTGTTATTATTATTTAAGAGTGTCTAGTAAACATGTACATAAAGCATATTATTAGTAATACAATATCTGTCCAGGCATGAGAATTCACTATCATTCAGGTGATATAATCACGTAACACTCCCAAGGATTCATGCTTGATCATTACTAGAACAGTTTTGAAGCTAAATGATAACCTTCATGATATAGGATTGATCTACCATTACAACTTAATCTCTTAAATCTTAATACAAATGCTAAGGGTAAAAGTAATTACTTTTCTGTCAAACAGACTCCAACAGGAGAAAAATAACCTCCAACTTAAGCAGGAATTAAGCTAACAGAAGTAACTTTAGTCCAAAAAATTTGTGTTTGTTCGGGGAGAGGAGCAGCCCGAGGGTTGCATTATCATAGAATACTGCTTCATTTCAAATTTCCAGTCCGAGGGCAAACACTAATACATACAGGCACACAAAGTTGGACAGTCAACTCTTAAAGGCATGTAATGTAAGATCCATTTCTCTTGCAAGTTGGTTAAATACTCTGGAACTGATCCATAAGAATTTTATTTCGGCGACCTTTCTATGCTTATTTTTATATATGTTAAAACAGGCGCACACAGATGCTTCTTGGGATCTATGATACAGTATCCACAGAAAGGTTAGAAAATAAGATGTCAACAACTATTATAATCAGATTAACTTGATTCCTGGTTGTTCCAAATTATAGATCAAACAGGAAAGCACAGAGGATATTTGAATATATCATTTATTGAAGATGGACATAATTAATACAATATTTAATGTTGACTCAGGAAACATGCAATCACGATGAAGGTTCGTTAACATGATCGCATTATATCAAGGAATAAATACACCTGTAACACGCTGAAATGTACACGAGTAACCTAATCCATTTCTTTCGTACCAAAGAATTTTATCCAGACTTGGACTTGTGTCGCATTTATAGGGAATTAGGATAATTTCTCATTTCACTTATTTCCAGAAAACTTTACAGAGATATATAAATCTACCTTCAAAACCTATGATGGGGACAGTATGGCCAGCATCTACCTTCAAAACTTTACAGAGATATATAAATCCCAAAGCATCACCGTCACAGAAGAATAGTGGTTGAGCTTCACTATCAAGCACGATCTTCATCAACGTGATTTGGAACTTCATTTTGGCTGTCCAGAGGCATGTGGTGTGACATTATAGCCGGGATCTCCGAATCCATGTATGACAGACAATCAACCAGATAGAAAAATGGAAGAACATAAAGAACTTTTCATGTTAGTATAAGAAAATGGTTAAAAATTAACACTGGTTCAGTAGTAGATCCAGAGAAAGTCAAACCATTTGTGATACTGCATCTGCAATCATCTAATAGACTAACGAATATTTCAAGCATGTATAACCCCTCCCAAAAAAAAAAAATTAAATTAAATTAAATTAATAATAACAAAAACTCCTATAAATTGAATGTCCAATTTCATTTAGAAAAATTATAGACAAGAGATGAAAAATGGAGCCCCCCCATGTCCAATTCATGATAAATAGATCAAGAGGTCATTCTCTCAAAAATAGAAAGAAAAGAATAAACAGGAGATCCATCTATACTAGCATCGCCTATGCACGACAACCACCAAAGGATGATACTTCCACGGTTCCACCAACTAAGCCCCAGTTTGACTCCTATTAAAACAAAACTCTTTATTTCACGTACTCATTTTCAACCACACACTCACATAATAAAATATTTTGGACGTAAACCTAAAACTTTTCTCCACTTTTTGACCACACATTCCCCAAAAAATTCTCTATTCAAAACGTCATTTTTCCATTTTAATGATTGTCAGACGGGTTAAATATGTTTTCTCCTAATTATGTTAAAGAACAATTATTTTGAAAGTAAAAGCATTAATTGGTGCTAAAACTTTTACGAAGTCTCCTTGGCATTTCTGAAATGTTTGACAGACTTTTAAAGTCTTCATTCTTGAGGTTTCTTCTCCGGATCTTGTCCAGTTATCCGTACTTATTTATGGTGCCGGAAAGCCTAGTATAAGCAAAAGGTTAATTAGATACTAAACGGTCTAGATTGTATTTGGTTGAGCATCACGTAAGAATCCCAAAATAAAAAATTCCACAACTATTTTTCCTCATAAGAAGTATTACCGCTACAAGGTCATATGTCAACTCATTTCTTAATTTGTTTCCATTAACCAAAATATCAGTTGTTGTGATATAAATTTACATCCTAAAAAAGCAGGTGGCAATCGGATTTGATGAACCACTTTTCCCAAAAGCTATAGCAGATAGGAGATGCACAATTAAAACCCTATATCACCAAGGATTGGGAATGAGAATCCACCCCAAGCACTATTTGTTTGGGAGCCAACCCCTTTATGCAATATGCCCAACCCATCCCTCACAGGAAAATCAAATACGGGACTACCCAACTCTTGATACCAATTGATTTAGGAAGTTGTAACCACTTTTTTCTAAAAGGTATAGTTGATAGGAGATGTGCAATCAAACCCTATATCACCTAGATCACGCTAGGGAATCCAGCCCAAGCACTATTCATTTGGGGATCAACCCCATTAGCAATATGCCCGCCATCATGTTCAATAACGCTGCAGAAAAATCTAACTTAAGCCGAGAAGGTTAAAATAACAAACCGACACAGACATAAAATATATCTTATAAACTTTCCCACAAGCTGTAATTGAATACAATATATGCTCCAACAGCAGCCATAGACAATCCAATCAACAACCCAAACAGCAGCCCAAGCAGATTTCATTTCAGTAGCCCGATTATCTGCAAATTACAACATGAAAACAACCATAGAAGGCTTTGAAATTCTGAGTTCTCAATGTAGAATTTCTAGAATTATCCACAACAGTTTTACTATATGAATTAATGATGCAGTCTCTGAAAATATCCAAAAAGAACACTGCATACTACTTTTGTTTCCATCTTCTATCATTCTAAATTTCATAAGCTGTGTTGGTTAGTTACAATTGCAATAGAAATTATTTTCAGAATTCGGGATCATTAAAAACGCTCCAGAAAACAGCTACACCTAGAAGACACTTTATGATAAAATTGTAGACACTTCTAATGGAAACTATTTCATTTTCAAAACTTAAAAATCAAATTAATTCAAAAACCAATGTAAGAGTTGTAACTATCTCCCATAAATACCATACCATTTACCACAGGGTATCATACAATTTACCACGAAACGTATAGGTGCATATTTTTAGAAGTAAAAACAATTAACAATACAGAGTTAAAACATTTTACATGATTACTGTCATATGAAAACTTATATTATACTTAAATAAAAGCAACTTTGAAAATGAGTGCAAACGCTTACTTGAGTATCTTGTTGTTCTTAAGGAACATTTTTTTTTTAATCGGAACCTCCGGAAGTTTTATTAACGAACCCTTGTGGCGAAGGAATACCGTAGTTACAGAAAAACACAATCAAAATCAAAGTGAACCCAACTCCTTATAATTTAAAACAATATTGGAATATTTGAAAGTCAAACTGAGAAGAGAAAAACTCCGTAAACTAGGGATGCCCAGTTTGTCCATACGCAAAGCTCCTGTAACTGACAATGGGATTGTGTTAGAATCCATCCAAATCTATGAAACACTAGATGCATCCAGCTTCGACAAGCTATCGGCTACCAAGTTAACCTCGCGATATATGTGCTAGACCCTACATGAGATTATAGACAACAAATATTATATTTCTTCCCGGTAGTCCTCCAAATACCAAATACCACAAACCTTCCTCCTTTGCCAATTAACGATAATCAAAGAATCTAGCTCCACTTCTAGACGATTAGTCTCCATCCTTTTAGCATGGCGGAGCCCATGCAGTAATGGCAATAGCTCAGCACCATTATTAGTACCCTTACCAAGTTTCTCAACAAAGGCTATGACGATGTCAACACCCATCAGTATTGAGTTTGTACCACCCCACCAGTGGTCTTTGCCATCTCACTACTTTAAACCTTATTTTAATTGGCTTCATTGGTATATTAAGCTCCCTCAGCACCATTCATCTCTTCTATTTAATATTTTCGATTCTTTAAGCTTCGACCCCACCCAAGAGATCCAATATTTTATCTTCCTCCAAGTAGCTTCTATAGATTCCATATTTCCCTCCATCTTGGTTGAACAATGCCACAACCATAAATGCCAGAAAATTATACTAGGAATAATACCTACCAAAGTACCTTTATGTGATGTTTGTTTTGCTTTTCGGAACCAAGTTTCTAAACTCTCCCTCCATCCCCGAGTCTGGATGCATCGAATTCCCAATAAAGTTGAACGTTTCTGCCAAATTTGTTGAGCAACATCCCCCAAGGCCAAGACGTGATCTTGATCCTCGTATTCCCAGCAAGCAACACATGTACTTCGATACAATTGAGATACCAACCTTTCGAATTTTTTCATCAACTGAGAGAGCTCCTTTCATGGCCAACCACATATTTAACGAAATCTTCTTTGGAATAGTTGGGTGCCAAATCCAATAATGCTACTGTGATATCTGCCCCCGACGTCATATAACTTCCCAAGCATTTTTGGCAGAAAATTTCCCATCCAAGCTCTCAGTCCAATCAGTCTGTCTATCTTTACGTGTCTGAATTTTCTCTAGTTTAACAAGAACCTCTCCATCTTGTTCTCTCCCAACTAGCTCCTCTATCAAATTTTCATTCCACACGCTGTCACTTTTAAAATCTTTAATCAAGATTTTAGGCTGTTCAATGTTGCACCCGACCAAAGATTTTTTTGCCCTAAATAACTCTTACCAAAGAGATGTTTCAGTTAAAATTTTCCAAGCAAATTTCATGTGTAAAGATAATTGTATTTCATGTAGACTGCGAAGTCCTGCTCCTCATTCTTTAACTGGCATACAAACTTAGTCCCATGCTAACTATTTCCTCTTAGGCTTCCCATCCCAATAGCCCCAAAAGAAGTCACTAAAGATTCTGTGAATAATTTTTATAATCGACGCTGGTGCTTTAATACAAGAAAGCAAATACAGAGGCATGCTAGTAAGGACATGTCTCAAAAGCAGAAGTCGAGCCCCCTTAGATAACAACTTATTTTTCCAACCCGCCAATCTCATACGAATTTTTCCTATGACATCTTCAAGATCTCGAGCTCTCAATCTGCCTGTGACTATAGGAACCTCTAAATACTTGAAAGGGAATTTACCTTCTGTGAGTCCAGTGAGTCGTAAGAGCATCCGCCTTCTAGACGCAGTGATCCGGTTGGAGAAAAAAATTGATGTTTTATCAACACTAACAACATGTCCCGACCACTTCATATTTTCAAAAAACCTCCCTTAATAGCTCTTAAAGATTTTTTCCCACCATTTGCAAAAATCACAATGTCATCGGCATACAACATATGAGAAATTAAGGGAACCCCCCTTGGTAAAGAAAAAGATCTTATGCTACCATCTTCAAATTTAGCTCTCAACATTCTGAATAAAACTTCCTCCACAACAATAAACAGATACGGGGACAGGGGATCGCCCTTCATAGTTCCATTCATCACCACAGAATACCAAGGAGCAGTAACACACCGTCTCACCAAATCACAAATCTTGGAAAGAAAAACCAAGGGAACTCAATGCGTGCATAAGAAAGTCTCAATCAATGCTATCATATGCTTTGGCAATATCCACTTTAAGGACTACATTGCCACCCCTTGCCGGCTTATGAAGATTATGAATCATCTCTTGAGACAGAGTAATATTATCAAAGATATTTCTATCCAGAATAGAAGCACCTTGCTCCATAGAAATAATTTTTGGTAATATTAAAGCTATTCTCTTTACCAGAATTTTCGACCATACCTTATATATCATTGAACATAAACTGATTGGTCTAAACTTGTCAAAGCCCGAAGGGGACTCAATCTTAGGAATTAGAACCACATAGGAGGAAGAGTAGAATCTTGAAATCTCCGTACCTCGAAAAAAATCGCTCATTGCCTCCACGACATCCTCACCCACTATATCCCAACAAATTTTATAGAATCCTAAGCCAAAGCCATCGGGACCAGGCTGATATATTGGGACTTGCATTGTTTGCTTATGGTGAATGCATGCAGGCAAGACCAAGTTTGGTAGTAAGGTGTAAATTCAGTGTAGCCACCTTATTGAAGGATTTGGGCTGCGCCCTTAAAATCCTTCATAAACTCCATCATCATATGACATTTAATACCACGCTCATAATTTTTCCACAGTTCAAATTCAACTCGACCATCAGGGTGAGAAACAGCTTTTTTCCCATCAATATTCACATTTACCATTTTGCCTCCATTGTTTTCTTTGATTTTTCACAAAAAAAATTCATCAATTAGTGGAGAGGGTATTTTTATGTTCTCTATTTATTTGGCAGTTGTGCCATCCTCTGCAGGTGAGTTGAGTTCATGGTTATTAATGGTTCCTCATTGTCATTCAGCCACTAAACTGTGGCAGCACTAGAATTCTGGGAATTCCAAATCTTTAAAGCTAAAAAGCTATCTGAAATTCAGGAGAAAAAGGCCCAAATTCTTAAAGAATTGGGTTATTATTTCGACTTGTAACATAAATTACAACATATTTTCTACTCCCGAAGAACTTACAGTAAAGCAAATTGTAGTGAGACTAAATTCTCAGTTATAATAAATTGCAGTCACAAGAAATACAAACAATCGTCTATTCCACACCTTAAAATCATCTACTCCACCAAGACACCTTATAAACTACCATACACAAAGGTTGTGGTGTGCATGTTGGGGATCATGGCTTGTTAATGCACTTCCAAAAATAAGAGAAAATATCAGACGATTACCAATTTCAGATTCCTGTTTCAAGCACAGGCCGGCCGCACGATGCTGTGTTTTACCTTTGCGACCCAACTTCATAAGACGTGAACATGTAGGCTGCAGCAATCCTTATCTGACAGCTACTAAAATCAACGGCTAAATCTAATTAGAAAACAAACTAATAGCCAAAGGAAGCTTAATCAAACAAATATGGCAAAATGTCTCTCCTACAAATTACAAGAAAAGTTATTTCCTCAAGTAACGAAAGAAAATAATTTCCATCCAGAAGGACAATTGTTCAACGAAAAATTCATTTCCATCAAAAAGGACAATTTCCACATGGCAACATTTACATTACCAGCTGAAGATAGTAAATTATTCGACGACACCAAACAAATTAGCAATAATTATTGAACAGGTAGAAATCCATAATAAATTCCAACTGGTAGAAATAAAATTACCTCAAGTGCATTATCAAACCAGCAAGCCAGTCAAAATCAACAAAAACGTATCCCCGACAAATAATAGCTTTCAACACTAAGATAACTTTTCCATTAACAATATGTACCAAACCAATGAAAAATTTAAGAATTATGCTATGCGTACGTAAAAGTACACGTAGCATTGACATAATTGCCAAATGGCGGCCCTATTGGGGGCGCCTGTGGGCCCAGGCACGGGCCTCCATTTGGCAACTACGTGAACCCAAAATTTAATATCAAGCCAATAAATTAACTAATTAATCGTTGACATAAATTTAAATAAATAAAATTTTATCCTCTCCTCTTAGAAGATTAAGCTTTCACACCGGGTGTTAAATTTGCCATATTTCACCGCTATCTATATATGAATTGTGAACTGTGTCACTGTGTCACGCATGAATTTGAACCTCACGTGGTTCAACTTCAACATTGTCGAAAAGAAGCCTCTATACCTTCACGATCAACAAGAATGAAGTTGTCAGTGGTATTGTGGTGAGCCCCCTTCATGCCGTCACCCTCGAGCTGTTTGCCACAAACCGACCCAACCTTAATCCAGCTAAAATTCGGCAACGGAAGCAACAGCAAGATTGCACATTTTCATATTCCAGAACGCCCCCATCAACTTGAAATTCCAGAAAAAAAAATCATGAAAATGGTGATTGCTTATAATATTGAAATGTAGGGGTTTTCTTGAGTTTGTCCCCGCGCATGCGTGTGTGAGAGGGATGGAAATGGTGAAAGAAAAGTGAACATCCTTCGCTGTAAATTTGACAAATTTAATTGGTAAATTGCACTAATCATCCCAAAACTTTGAGTAAGTTCACGAACATACCCCAACCCTTTTTATTTTTTTATTTTTTTATTTTTTTTTGTCTCAGCCTTTGAGAAATTAACAAAATCAAATGTCCAAAATTATGTTACAAAACAAATAAAACCAACAGAAAAAATGAATAATATTATCTTTACACTTGTTCGCATCACGGGTTCTCTCAAATTTTACAATCATCGAGAACTTTATTTTGTTTATTTAAGTTAAGGGTAAGGTTGTCATTTTACATAAATTTATCAAATTATTAACTTTATAATGATTGAGTTTGATAATTTATGAAAAGTTGGAGACAAGTTATCATGGC
>CAIGRN010051888.1:0-10525 GCA_903798345.1 Fraxinus anomala
CTCCCGAGAATTTCAAGGCTGAACTGAAATGAACTATGCGACCACAGCCTCTTCTTCTATGCGGTCGCATAGAGGACTTCCGACATGAAAATTCTGGTTTCCGAATTTAAATCAACTACCTATGGAAACAACTATATATATATATATATATATATATATATATATATATATATATACAGCTTTAAACTTTGCAAGAGAATTGTTGTCAAGAGTTGTTCGACATCATCAAACATTTTAATTGCATGTTAAAAGTGTCTGTACGGCTATATCCAATGAAAAATTGTTTAAAAGGGATACTGGTGTGTTCGATAGAGATTAAAATTGGATTAAAATTGAAAAAGTAGCAGTTATTGTTGACTTTTATTAAACGAGTGAGATCCAATAACGGCCATATTTTCAATTTTAATCCAATTTTGAGCTGTACCAAACAAGTGGTAAAAACCTACAAAAGATTTGTGCACATTCATCTCACCACATGTAATATCAGCTCCCAGAACCTTTCAAACCCTGCGAAATGGTAGATTTCTTACGGTCCTAGGGGGAGCAAGATAGAGCTTGTCTCTGAAATCAATAATTTCTTTTCACGTGGGTGTAACTTCGAGCTTTTATCAGTGTCGGCTAAAGTATGATCAGTGACCATTGTTGGTTCATTTTGTACACAGCTTTTGTCCTTGTCTTTAATGTGGACACTTGGATCTGTTACACTACCCAAAATAAGCAAAATAGCCTAAATACAACACTTCCACTGGAGAAATTCAGAAATTACACACTTTTCGTGGGATCGATCCTTACTTCCACTACGAGAGCAACCACCAACACATCTTTAAACTTTGCAAGAGAATTGTTGTCAAGAGTTGTTCGACATCATCAAACACTTTAATTGCATGTTAAAAGTGTCTGTACGGCTATATCCAATGAAAAATTGTTTAAAAGGGATACTAAGAATTGCAGGGTGTCAACCTACAAAAGATTTGTGCACACTGCCATCTCACCACATGTAATATCAGCTCCCAGAACCTTTCAAACCTGCGAAATGGTAGATTTCTTATGGTCCTAAGGGGAGCAAGATAGAGTTTGTCTCTGAAATCAATAATTTCTTTTCACATGGGTGTAACTTCGAGCTTTTATCAGTGTCGGCTAAAGTATGATCAGTGACCATTGTTGGTTCATTTTGTACACAGCTTTTGTCCTCGTCTTTAATGTGGACACTTGGATCTGTTACACTACCCAAAATAAGCAAAATTGCCTAAATACGACACTTCCACTGGAGAAATTCAGAAATGACAACTGAACACAGATCATTCACCGAAGATTTAGCCCTTTTCAACGGTCTAAGTTCAACAGCCACAAATGCCTCATCTGGATTATCATCTTCCAAGGCTTCAAGAGAGCATTCCACTTCATTGTTGGCTTCAGCAGACGAGTTACAACAGCCATTACCATCAAAAACTCCAGATCCATTTGTAACAATTTGGTCATCTTTCTCACTATCCATCACTTCTCCCTTTTCCAACTGGGCCTGTAATCAACTTCAAATCAGTATTAATGTAATACAAATTGCATAATGATATAATTTAGCAATAATACATATAGCTACAGATGCCTCATCTGGTTTATCTTCTTCCAAGACTTTTGAGAGAACATTCCACATCATTGTTGGCTTCAAGAGCCACGTTACAACTGCCATTTCCATCAACATCTCCACATATGTTAAGCAACAATTTGGCCGTCTTTCTCATTATCCATCAATTTTCCATTTTTTCCTGGGCCCTGTAAATAAACGTAGAATCACTATCAACGTAAAAATGAAATGTGTAGTATTTACTCAAGCAAAGAGTAGCATGACATAAAGGTATGAGATGAGGACTTGTATCATACCAGAATCCCAAGAAGTTTGAGTGTGTTATCCGCCGGCCTTGGGGAACTTCATTTTGTTTTTACACAAACGTTTCTGAACATCCTTGTTCAACACATTAATTTATCCTCAATCAGCGTCATTGTCATTCATTGAAATGTAGTTTCAAATTTATCTTCCCATCACAGCACATTCATCTTTAATATCTTCGTTTCCACGAATGTCTTGACCTTTAAGCCATAAAGCATAGCCGGTTGAAGCATTAGAGTCGACCAATCCAATCTATTTCAATAAAACTAACTCATTCTTCCATTCGACATATATATATATATATTTGTTAAAGGGGATGGAAACCTGACGGCGTTCACGTTTGAGCAGACGTTTGGATTTCTTATCATTGAGAATGGGAGCCGGCATGGCCTCCAAAACAGAGTCGTATCCATCAGCTGTTATGATGTTTCGGGCATTTGGGCCATTTTAAAGGTATCTTCGTATTTTACATCTTGAATAGTAACTTTGACATGGCCGTCTAGAAAACGCAGCTCCTCCAAGGGTGAAGTAGGGTTTTGGATATTGTGTACCCAAACGCTTCTTTTATGATGTTATATTTATTTATTTATTTAAAAATATGATGGACAAATAATTTTTTTAATAGAATGTTTGAATGAAAACTTATCTCGTCACACATGTATTAATTAATGAATATTAAAATTAAAAATTTTAATTAAATTAAAATGTAGTGCACACTTTGGCCGTTTGATTACAACGTGGAAATATAAACTGAATTCCTAAGCACAATCACTTTGAGCTGTATTTTCTTTGTTTTATGTAAAACGAAGTTTTATGGGTTTGGTGAGATTTTTTTTTTCCCAATTAATATGGAATTTGAATTCATTTCCACATTTGCCTATCAAACGAACCTTGAAAATGCTAGCTTAGCTTTTGCTTGAGACGACGTCGTTGCTCGATGCTTGGATTGGGTTAAGGCAATGGAAATTATCCAATTAGCTCCAAATTGACATGTTCTTTAATTAATTTTAAGCCAAGATAAAATTGGGCTTTTGAGACCTTCGTTTCATTATAGAGTTTCAATTTTGTCACTTCTTTTTATTCTCATAGTTAACACCTTACCCAAAAAAAAAAAATTTGTTATTCTCTTATCTAGACACGCACTTTAGGTGGTGGTATCTCTCAGTTACATTTTCTTGTCAATAATTATCCGAATCTCTTTTAACAAATTTAATGTATAAGTAGGTAAGACAGATGGTATGATAAGCTTATATCATCAAAGTGCATTCAAACCTAGGCTAATTGATTTTTTTTAGGAACCATTAAGTTGCTAACCTCTAAAAGATGATCGACGAATTCCCCTCATCTAACCATGAATTTCCCCTCCTGTATTTACTAATTTGTTGCTCATTAGGGAGCAAGAAGAGCAATGACCATTTGAAAAGAAGATACTTCAAGTTCAGCATGCTTTTCTTCATCTCAAGCACGCTTATTTACATATCAGACCTTAAAGATAAATGAATCTTTTTAATTAGTGTCACGTGATAACTTTTAATTGAATGACTTCTAACTAATTCTGTTATTTGCTCATTGTTTATTCAATAGCTCAAATAAATTATTTAAATAGTAGTATCAATTGTTTCAAATTTAGAAACAAGAAGAATTAAGCCCCAGTTTGGTAGCCTTTAATTAAAAAAAAAACTATGTTCTAAATAGTAATTTTTTAAAGAATTTATAGTTAAAAGTAGGAAAAAGTTAAGAATTCACATGTAGAATATTTTATTGTGTGAATATGCGATTGAAAATGAATATGCAAAATAAATTAAGTTAAAGTAAATGAAATCAAACAGGGGCTAAAAATAGAAAATAAACAAAAATGCTTCAAAAGCAACAGACACTGAGTCATGGCTCACTGTAAATGCTTGACAATAAATCATCATATGCAGTGCAAACAGTTTTACATGCGTCAAAAAAGTGTAAGCCATTTTTCCAGTGAGAGTATGAACATATTCCTAAAAGGATTGTACATGTGGTAGACTTGAACATTCAACAGAACAAATGTTATCTTGTTATTTTCGGAAACGAGATAATTTCTGTGTCGTTGATTAAAGCATTAGACTTGCACACAAGAAAAAACAAATTCAATGGAGTTTCATCATCTGTGCATTACAATAAGCAGATAAAAGAGGCAATATAAACTAAAGATGGATGTTATAATGTAGTCAAAATTCAATATTTTTGTGCAGCATTAGTGTCATGGCACGTGATGACAGAAGCAGTAGAAATTATCAAAGTGATAATGAAAGAAAAAGGCACACTTCAATTCGAATCCATAATTCATTGCCAGAAAAATCAAGAACCATTGCCTTAACCATGAGAAATCTGAACTCAACACCCTAGCTCATGGCGCATATACACACTCAAAACTTTGAGATCTGAATTTTAGAATCTGCAGAAAGAGGGGGGAAATGGAAGGAGGAGAGGGGGATTTTGGTTCTTCAATTTCTTTAGTATATTAATTTATCCAAAACAAGAATAACATTTTTTTTTTCACATTAAATCCCTGGATTCATTGAACTCAGAATAAATAATTAATTACAGACTCAAACTTTAAAGAGGATATATACAGAGCATGACAACAGTTTATTGTTTTCTTTAGAGATTTAAGCAGGAATCTGCATTATATTATTTACAATCAGCATTCAGAAAGTCACACGACAATGCAACATCCCAAACAGATTCCATACCTTTTCCATGATATTTAATTAGTTCTTCATTGAATTTGGTATCTATTAAACCAAGTAGAGATGCTAGCCATTACATACAGAACTTGTTATTTTAGGTAACATCCACATTGGATTTACACTCGTGTAGTTTCTTCAACAACCCATGTACAAGCAAGCAATAAAAGAAAATAAAGATGGGATCGATGAATATTGAGAAGACTTTTGTTACGTAGTAGTGAACAGAATTGAACAATACAATGGACAACATTTTTTACTTCCGTTTCTTGCTTAATACTGTCAGGTACAGACCTGTACAATCTACTTTAACAAACAGGCCAAAATATTTCTCTCCAGTTACATTGACAAAAAAGTCAATAGATACTATGTTATTACTGGGACATAAGTATGCTTGAAGATAAGGTTGTAAAAGGACTGTAATTGGGAAGAACATGCAAAACAAAGCAGAATATGTAGACTCTATATGTTAACGTGTTACATTGAACATACAAAAACTAATGAATGTGTGTTTTTAGCAATAACTGTCAAGTACCCAGAAAAATAAAACAGTAAATAGAAAGTGATCAAATGCTTAAGTCCCAGTGCACCAATAGAAGCTATTGCTTCGATTCATTTTTTTTAGATGTATTACCATTCTGTTGATGTGGCTGAGATTGCTGCTGCTGCAATTGATGCATGTTAACTTGAGTTGCCTGCTGCTGGCGTAATTGGAACATTGAGGGGTTAAGTGAAAGCTGCTGAAATTTGGATGAATCTCCACTTAGTTCAGCAGTTGCAATCTTCAAACGCTGTACCTCCTCTCTTAATGCTTCATTCAATGCTGGCATAAAAAACCAAGAAGGTTAATTTCTGCCAAGTGCAACAGCAGAACCTTGGTAGCAACGAAATATATCAGATAAAACATCATATGATCACTTCACCGACAGCCCCAACAAATAAAGGGGACCAAGAACTGAAGCAGGCTTAAAAAAGGCTTAATCGCACAAAACGTCCCTACGTTTGGCATGTAGCGTGCAAAATGTCCCTACGTTTCAATTTTTTGCATTTTCACCCCTATTTCAACATTTCATTGCGGAAAACGTCATTTTCACCTATTTTTAACGTAAAATGACCAATATACCCTCCTATATAAATAAAAGAAAAATGAAAAGAAAAGAAAAATAAAGAATAAATTGCAATCTTAAAATAAAGAATAAATTGCAATCTTACTCCTAAACTTTTTTAAAAATGCAAATGAGTCCAAAATTTATGAAAAAGTTAAAAATAACAAAAAAACTCTTTCACTCCTCTCCTCCGCCTCTGCCTCCTCCACCCCCACTCCCGCTGCTGCCGCCGCCATTACCATTGGAATCTAACACAAATTTATTTTCTGTATGTGCATGCACTTTAGAGAGAGAAACAGTCAATAGAAATGTTTGCCGCCATCAGTTTCTAGAGAGAGAATATTCGGCGATGCAGCTGAAGATCGAAGACTCCGAAACCCTAACCCTAGCTCAAACATATGCCGTCTCCACCAGATAAAAACCCGGATTCAAACCTGGACCAGAAGAAAACGCTGACTGTAAAAAAGAACCGGCGTTCGAGCTGGTCCAGCTCATGGTTGTCCTCAAATGAGGCCTTGAAGAATGTGGTCCTCAAAATACACCTCCAGTCTCTTTCCGATTCCTCGTCCACTATCCCTCCCTCCGAGTCTAAACCCGAGTCCGACCCGTTTAATTCTCGCTCGATTAGCCATGGGAATGCCGCACCTGATTACGCATATTTTCTTTCCGATAAGTTATTATTGAAAATCCTCTCGAAAATTTGACAAGAAACAGCATATTTCGAATTCATTGGTGTGCAAGAGGTGGTGTATGCTAAGTGGAAAATTGATTAATTCTATTAAGTTGTTGGATTGGGAGTTTTTGGAATCCGGAAGGCTTAGTTTTCGGTTTCCGAATTTAATTGATGTTAATATTGTACCCTCTTGTATTAAATCATAACGGGATTCTGGGATTTTGTTGAGTAACAAATCATGTTCCCTTTTTTTGAATTCGGGGGTTGGGGAAAATGAGGGGTTTCTGGTTAAGAAAGGGGACGTTTTGGGCTCAGATGTAGTTGATAGAGGGGTGAGGATATTGGCGGTGGGGTGTGGAAATTTGAGAAAAGTGGTTTTGATGAATGTGAGTGAGGGGTTGAGTATTTTAGCTGATGAATGCGAGTTGTTGCAGGAAATGGAATTGCTTTGTTGTGGAGATTCATCTTTAAAGGGAATTTTCAAGAGTCAGAATTTACAGATGTTGAAATTGGTTGCACATCTTGATGGGATATATGATTCTGTGGTGTGATTCCAATGGTTTTGGCGGCGGCGGAGGAGAAGAGAGAAAGGTTTTTTTTTTTGTTTTTTTTAATATTTTCATAAATTTTGGACTCATTTGCATTTTTTAAAAGTTTAGAAGTAAGATTGCAATTTATTCTTTATTTTTCTGTTCTTTTCATTTTTCTTTTATTTATATAGCAGGGTATATTGGTCATTTTACGTTAAAAATATGTGAAATGGACGTTTTCCGCAATAAAACGTTGAAATAGAAGTAAAAATGCAAAAATTTGAAACATAGGGACATTTTGCACACTACATGCCAAACGTAGGGACGTTTTGTGCGATTAAGCCTTTAAAAAACTTTAAAGCTAGGTATCATTAAGCCCCTGTTTGGTGGCCATTAATTTGAAAAAAAACTATGTTTTGAATAGTATTTTTTGGAGAATGTATGGTTAAAAAGTAGGGAAAATTTTGGATTTATGTGTAAAATATTTTAGTGTAAATGTGTGGTTGAAAATGAGTGTGAGAAATAAATTAAAGTAAAGTAATTAAATTAAAGGCCACCAAATAGNTGAGAAATAAATTAAAGTAAAGTAATTAAATTAAAGGCCACCAAATAGGGGCTAAATTCCTGTGAGCAAGTAAAGCTAAGTATCATAAAGTGATTAAGATCAATCACAATATTGCACAGGGAAAAACTATGTGTATGGGTAAACCATAAGACATCCAAAGAGGAAGCACACGCGTGTATGGGTGGGGTGGGGATAGTGGCAGTCTGCTTACAAAGAAGATTAGTGGAGGAAAATGATGGAAGCAACTACACTTGGTAATAGAAAAATGGCTGGAGCAAAAAATGTTATTAGCATATTCTTGGCAAAAAAAGATATTCCTGCTATAGACGCTTCTTAGGTGGACAGTCAGAGGTTACACTAAGAGGTGAACATGGATGTACACTATTTGCAATTTTGATGGGGTCTGTATTCATCTGCTCTAACTGGTGTCCCTTGTATGAACAAATGAAAACCGAACTTTTCAGTGCGTATGTACACTATTTGCAATTGTCAGTGCGTGCATATGGGTGCCTGATGCAAGATAGGAAGTAGTAAAGGAAATCTGAAAGTGATTGCTTCGGTGCAACAGGATCTATTCACACCACGACACGATCACTTATTTCATTTAATGATGTGATGAAGTATAACAACAAATGTTACATGTGAGATGATGATCATTCTTAGAAACGAGACGCCCTTAATTTTGGCATTACAGACAATTTTATGGTAGTTCATCATTGTCAAAGTTTATTACTGACCTAAGGGACCTACTCCTATTACACAGTTAAAGATTAATATATGTGCATCTACAATTACACAACTTAGATGAGAAATCATAGAAACTTTTACAAAAATTGTATGAACTACTTTATTCATTTATTTTATTAGAATAGTCTAAGGGATTTCATAACAAATTAAAGAAAAGGCAATGCCACATTAATAGCAGAATATTTGTCACAATGCATAGCAACCAACATACAACATATATGATAGAGAATAATAATCATACCATCCCGAAGCTGTGCCTGTTGATCCATGGCTTGCAGGCGAAACTTCAGCTCATTGTTCTCACTTGTCAGTCCAGCAGAATCCCGCTGAACGCAAATGAAATATTGTCATAAATTGATAATATTAAAAAGGATGATTGAAAATGAGTGAACGAATATTAAGCATTCTCGGCAGCCTCTCACCTGAAGTAGAGTAAGTTGGGCAGACAATGTGGTGGCTTCAGTCTGCAAAGTTTGGACCTTGTGTTCCAACTCCGCTATATATCTCATCTTTCGCTCTTTTGAACGAGCAGCAGATTGACGGTTGGCCAAGATCCTAGGACGATACAGGTGTACTTATTTAGAAGTATGAATCATTAAGTCACACCATATATAAACAGAAAAAATAAAGACTAAAAACTGCCTAAATTCAATGGAGAATTGAAGGATACACTACCTTTTGGCCCGCTTGGGATCACTTATTGCTATCTCTGTAAGTTTCTCATTTGCCATAATCTTCTTGAGTTCAGCCCCACTAAACTCACCATTACCAAACTCCAAGCTAAAGGTGTTTAAATTTCCGTCAATTGAATTGGTCGGTGAAAGTTGACCTGCGCCTGTTCCCGGAGAAGGAGACAACTTGGGTGACTCGTCTAAGTTCACATTTCCCATAAAACTATCCATAGAGACACTCCTGTAGTGTCGAGTGGTTGAAGCAATATCACCCCCAGCATTCCTTTTGATCCCTTCCCTTGGTCTCTGAATCTTGTTGCCACTCTCATTGACACTACTTGTGGCTTCATTATCACTGCTATCATTTGTCTTAGTACCACTAGCCCTACTATCTTCACGATTTTCATTTCCTAGCTTCTCATCGGTACCGGAGGAGTTAAAGGCATCAATGCTGTCCAAATTCATGTAAGCAGAAAACAGATCATCTACAATTTCCCCTTCAGATTTCCTCTCCCCCATTCCTTCAACATTGCTCCCACCACCTTTCTCCCAACTCGACTCCCGTTTAACCAACTGCACTGGTTTAGCCCCCGAATTCTCTCGTAACCTCTCCAAAGCACCGGGGCTCCTTACCGGCATAAGTGGCGGCGGCTGCATCATGGTAGAGAACCCAAAAGGGATATCACTATTAGACCTTCTATGTGCCTTACTAGGAGGAAGACCCTCCCCGCCCCTTAATGAACCACCCCTTGTGAAAGGCGAAGGCGGCAACAATGAATGTAGGTTCCCATCCCTCTCCTCCATTGATGCATCAGCAGATACTTGGTCAGAAATTGAAGTAGCAGGTGACTCTCGATAAGGTGAAGGACTTAAGGGCGGCAAGGAATCGAGTGAAAAGAATGACGGTTGTGATAATGAGCGCGAGTGTGATGGCCCTGCACTAGGACTAAAATTCTGCATACCCATTTGCTGATTCGAAGGGCGGTTAACCTGAACTTGTGAGTAGGGCGAAATAGGTGGCATTTGTGGATAAAAGGGTGGAATGCCAACTCTTTTAACACTATTGTCCACGGTCATATTAGGGGAAAATTGTCGCATCTGACTGCGAAATTGCGGAGTATTTAGCAAAGGCACATCAAGTTGATTCACTAGAAAGGGGGATTGCTTAAGGAGAGAAGATGATGAAGCCCCGACTGATGATTGAACTCTTGGTACAGTATCATCACCCATTTGACTTTAAAAAATTTCAAACTACCAATAAAAACTTCTTTTTCTATAAATTAATAACCTTCACCTGTACATCAAACCGAAAAACCTCAATTCGAAACTCGAAATCAGACATAAAATCTTCATTGAATTTAAAATAACTAAACTTCAAATGCAATAAATGATCAACATATAAAGACTAACATGAAGTATATTTAATAATTAAACAAATTATTGAAAAAAAATACTAATTAAAAAAAAAAATTCTCCAATGTAACCTGACCAATGTACAGCAAGAGTTTATCCGGCACAATGGGAGTGAATGAGAGCTTTTATGAGGATTTACAGTTAGTGTGTGACTGTATTGGTCAGTACTTTCTCTCTCTAAAAGTAATAATTTTCTCTCTCTATATCGAGGACGA
>CAIGRN010051890.1:0-10570 GCA_903798345.1 Fraxinus anomala
GATCAAATGATCCTCAATAGATATACATTTAGACATGTGGAGAGAATACAAGCGCTACTGCAAATGTAAATTACTAGTCAAACTCTTTGTCATGCAAAGCAACACCAATTTCAACTACAACTTAGCAGCACATAAGGGCCCTTCGATCCCTATGCTACTTTTCCTCTTGTATCCAAGTAAAAGCAATTTATCAATTCCAAACAGGGCATCATCCAAATCCATCTGCATAAGCACAACTCCCATCTTCACATGCCATATCAAAACCTCGTGTTACAATCCAAAAATAGAACATCATATTTTTTGTTCCCATTACAAAAACAACATCGTTCTATTACCAGTTTGTTATGAAAAATAACGAGATAATATGCTAATATAAAAGTAAACAATTAAAAACACAAGAACACGAAATTTTACATGAAATCATGAGACGGAAAAAAAGTACGAACAGATGAGGAGAATTCACTATATGATGAAAAAATACAATGATTTTGTATTTCAACATGTTATCTATCACAATGAAGAATCAACTATAAATAGAGTACATATCAAATCCTAATCATATCACAAAGAAGAAAGCAGAATTTAGTAAGGTAACTCATGGATTTGGAGAGAAACACAGATGGCTGCCACTCAATTTTACAATCGCACCATACGGCTTCATTAAAGAAAATTGCCAGTTTTATATTTTTAGGGCAAAACAATAAATAGACTAAACATAATTGGGCAAAGAAACGTGACAACAATAAGGGCCAAGAGCAAGTGACAACAAAGTAGGCTAATCACCTAAAAGGGTCGTCCAACTAATAAACAAACCACGAGCATCACAAATTAATAGTTGCTTCCAATAATCCAATTTATTTTCAGGTCGAGCCAATCAATTAATAGTGTTGATATAATTAATTCAAAATTTTTTACATCATCGCTCAAATTCATTTGGGTATGAAAAACCAACAAATTATCACCTTGATACTCAATGAACCTGCAAAAAAATAACACCAAGTTTATACTTTCCTAAGTAAGGTAACCAAAGAAAAATTGGAAATAATAGACCTTACCTGTGTCTCGGACTCGAAACACATCCCATACTTGCTTCATACACTCACTAAGGACTAAGGTCAAGAATTCCACATAACAACACATAGTTATAAAACATTCGATGAATACACATCGTAGGATAATCCACATATCTTTTCAACATGTTCAACATATATAGAATGCCAAATTAATACCAACTTAATCAAGTAAATGACCAACATATACAACCAATGTATAAATTACCTGAAGAAAAGATCTCACCACAATTATCCTACCACATTCTATGTAGCTCATATCTAGATAACACATTTCTCTTTTCATCACCAACCATGCTCACTAGAATTGTCACTCATCATCCCTAATTGGTAAACTACTACAGATCCTAAGTCCGTGAAATATTTCTCTATCACTACTTCACATCATTCAACTTAAGTGGATAATGGGTGCCACTAAATAAAAGTGATAAGAGTATCACTCTCTCACTCTACCTGATCAGGATTCTAATGGATAGAAGATTTCAGACATTTAATCACCCATCTCTCGTGATCCAATTGTTATTCTCCACACCCCCGGGCATACCACCAATGCACACTCAGACATTTATACTCCACATCACCAGTAACACATTTACTACTAACGCACCTACTAAAGTGAGAGCACTCCTCGATGTCAATCCTCAAAATAGTAATCACAACTACTATGCATGCAACGCATTACACACAGTAATATGACTACTCTCAAATTCATAAAAAAGCACACATCAAACATAATGAAATGTAACAAAGAATAAATGTACCAAAATGAAGCAATCATTCGTGCAATGGGATTTCAAACAGATGCAAATACAGTAATGTAAATCATCAATAAACATCACTCGGTTCATAACTAGACACAATGGCATCATTCACCTCAACTCTTACCTTTTCTTTTTGCTTAGTTTTCTTTGTATGGAAGTCACTTATAAAATATCCAAGCTTACCATAGCTATAAACACCACTTACCACTAGTACCGAACTTAGACTTATCCCAACTTCTACCCCTTTTTTTACCATCCTCATCACTCGAGTCACCCCTGCCTTGATTTTCCTCATGTCTGCTTTACTTAAAATATGTTCTACTCATCACGTGTACCTCACCCTTTTCTTATCATGACTTTCTGTTTTAATCTCCATCTCTTTACTCCTAAGAGAATTAATGACAATTTCAAGTATTTAGGTGTCACTACCATACTTTATTGTATTCTTAACATCTATATACGTGTCAGGCATGGAATCAAGCAAAATTATGGCTTTATGGGTTTCGGACACCATTTCATCACATTTAACAATATCTAAAACAAGTTTGTTAAATACCATCAAGATCCTTTAAATGATCCATTTGAAAATTGAAAAACCATTAAAGTAAGTAAGGTTTGTTAAGAGTAGACTTAAGCAAATACAAGTCTTCAAACTCTTTTAGTGGTTTTAAGTTCACCAATTTTTCTCAAATTAGCATCTGACTAGCATAAAATAATTGAAATGTAAGCAAAATCAACGGATTATTCATTTTGTTCTTTTGAAAAATCATCAGAAAAATTGTCATCTATAGTTTTTGAAATCTTTTGTTAAATTAAAATTCCTCTCATTTTTTGTTGCCAAATAGAAAAATATCATTTGTCATTGAAATTTTTCAAATTAAAATGTGTAGTCATTTTTAGACACTGATCAACCAAATGCACAAATACAAAATTAAAACACACAATGCAACCCTCAGTTCACAATATACACCTAGATTCCCGAGGTTTCATTATATTCGCAATATAAGATCAAGTGAATGGTCAAATGGGTAAAGTTCAGGTGTTTAAACGAAATAATTAATACCACATCTCTGTACCAACAAAACCAATTTATCATTCAATGCAAGTCTCACATAGTGACTTAATCGGCAATTATATCAAAGAATCAATAAGCAACTTTTACAAATTAAACTTAACACTTCAAATAGGGCAAATAATTCCCATATTTTAGCAACAAGCAATTGTTACTCTACACGGTAATCCCAAATCTAATGTTCAACCCCACACGATGGCTTTCTAGTAAGGAAATTTCAAGGTTATAAGCCAATTTACGGAGCGGACCAAATCTGTAGGTCCATAAATAAGGTGATATGTGAATTTACTACTTTAGGGCCAACACTATTTGCCCTAAAACTTCCAATAACTGCAACGATAGAATTACCAAAGTCGAAATTCGAACAAATAGGAACAAAATGGTCCAAAACTAAAATATTGCCCAAAACTAAAAATGAACACTACCACAGGGTTCACAGCATCACCAAGAACGTTTTGTCTTCAGAGAGTTTCACCATAGAGAAATATTTTGTTAGAAGTGGTTTGTCTACTGGGAGGTCTAACTTAATAAGTAGACGTAGTGGCCTTTCATATAGAGGGGTTTATTGATTCACAAGGATTAAGTAGTCGTTTCTTTATTGTAGTTTGATGAATCTACAAGTGCATTCATGCATCATATGTTATATGTTCATTTTTTTGATCAATTTTAATATATGGTTATTTTCAGCGTAATATCTTTGATTCCATTTTTTGTATTCTAAATCATAACCCAATTACTTGAAAAATTATGTAGATTGGAAACATAATTTAATGTTTGTGCTCATTGTGGATAAACTTAAAAGACAATGGACAAGTCCAAGAGGGCTATGTATGATAAGTGGGTGATTACAGACAAGACAACTGGTTGTTACATTTTGGCTTCAATGTCAAATGTGTTATTACAAAAGCTTAAAAGTCAGAATACCTCCTATAGTATACTACATAGCCTTTAGGACATGTTCGGTAATCATACTAGGAACTTTCATTTTGAAGTCATTCGTACATTATATAACATCCGCATGAAATCTTGAACGCCTGTAAAGTTCATAGTTTGACTATGTTTGCACACTTTAACGTGGCGTAGTCTGGTTGCAACCATTAATCGGGGAGGGGGGGGGGGAGGGCTCAGATTGGTATGATGTCAAATTTTATGTTTTATATGTTTTCCTATCCTATTATGGACCATCACTTGTACAAGATGAAGATACAATTAACTGAGCTTATTACTGAGTTACAATATGTGAAAAATGGTCTTAAGGTTAAAAGTGTAATTCTCATGCAGCGATTGTGGCTCTTCTAGTTCCAAGACAAAATGAGTAATTTATAAAGAGAAAGAAAGCTAACAAGCACGAGAGCAACAAAAGGCCTAAACATATTGAAAGCTAATTAGGCAAGTGTTCCAACTACGATTGAAAAAAAAATATTAGGAGAAAGACTGCAAAAACGCAATAGATAAAAAGCAAGGTTACTAAGCATTTGATTATACAAATTAGTGAGTTGTAGAATCTTGAGCCACTAATCATATTTACATGACGATGTGGGTGCTTCATGAAAGCAGAAAACTCATTGAAGACCAATTTAATGTCATTGCTAGCACAGAAGCAATAGTTTAAATAATAGTGTAGGAGTATATTGTTTTTATTTCAGCAATGGTAGACATTTAATTCTTAAAGACTATTACTATGTCCCATGGATCAAGGAAATTTTCAATTTATTTTCAGTTTAATATGGCATTGTTATTCTATAAACTTGAGGTGTGATGCACTTGCATTTTAATAAATAAAGTTATGTTTGTGTTGGATATTTGGTGAGTGGTTTTTATATTTTAAATTGTTCCACGAATGAAGTAGAAGCTACTTCTTCAAACCATAAACAAAGTCGTATCATACTAGTGATACATATATGTAGTATCTTTGACAAATTAACTTTAACAGATTACAAAGATTGACTAGAGATAGTCTTCTCAACTCTATTAAGATAGAACCATCGAAAGTTTGTGATTCTTGTTTGAAAGACAATAATGACCAAGGGATATTTTTTAACAGAATGATATAGAGCGAAAAAATTATTGAAAGCAGTCAAATTGAGATGAATAATATCTTTCGAAAGAATTCAATGATTATTTCACATAAAATGGTATTGTTTCTAAACTGAGTGTGTCTAGTAACATAATATGTGGAATATGTGGAAGTCCATCTAAAGTCACATCCAAATTTGAGATGTCTGATTCGTGTGCTAAAATGGAAGGCAAAAAATGAAATTTAGGCTATAAATATGCATGTTTTTGGGATATCTCAAGGATACAAAATGGTATTATGTATGTAGTCTCTACACAGAAATGTCTTTATTAGTACAACTGTAACTGTCTTGAAGGATAAATATATTAATGAATGTCAATCCAAGTGTAAAGTTGTGTTGGAAAAATAAGTGGGAGAAATTCTATTCTGATTGATTCCTGGAACATAGCCTAGGGATAGATAACCCATTGTGTGAATTATACCTAGATAACATGATCCGAGTGAAAGAGATGAGTTGTCATCTAATCCTATAGATCAAAAGAACATTGAAGGTAATGGAGAGGTAATGGTATCACGTGATTGTAATATCGACATTGATGGAAATATTAGAATTCCAAATTATGCTACAGTCCAGGATCCACCATCTCTTAGACATAGTCAGAGGGTCATCAGGCCACCCTCTAGGTACATATTGGCTGAATAGTCCTATGAGGTGATGTTCGTGCTACAATTTGAGAATTGACTTCATATAAGAGGCTACAAATGATATCAATGCAGATTTATAGAAACAAGCTATGAATGTTGGAATATATCTACACGATACAACCAAGCGACTTCATTAAATGTGGTCATAAAAGGATAATCTACAAACTGTTGTGGTTCATGTATGGATCGAAACAAAAATCATTATCTTGAAATAAGAGATACGATGAGGTGATTAAGACATTTGATTTTGATTATTATTTAGCAAACTCCGTGTCATAAGAAGGTACAAGACAAAATTGTAATTTTCGTGACACTTTATATGGATAAGATTCTACTTATTGGGAATGATGTTGTAGTGTTATTGTCTATGAAAATGTGGTTGACCCAATAGTTTCATATGAAAGACTTAGGTAAAAATAGGTACTCATAGTTGGAGAGATCAAAAAAATAGGCTGATAGCTTTGTCCCAAGTTTCATTTATTGATAAGATATTTATCTGATTTGCTATGTAAGATTTCGAGAAGGTTAATATGCTCTTTAGACATGCAATTCAACTCTTTAAGGATCGGACCCTTAAGCCTCCTGAAGATATGGAACGCATAAGAAGGGTGCCTTATGCATAACAGTGGGTGATATCAACCTAGACCATAAACTCGATGGCTGTAAAACATATCTTTAAGTACTTTTGGAGAACAAGAAATCATATACTAATTTACTCATCACCAGATCTTGTTTTGGTGTATTTTCTACAAACTTCCGGGTTCATAAAGACTCTCTTATGACCATATCAGGATATTGCTTACACTTGGTGGTGGGTCACTATCTAAATAGGTATCAAGCAACCATGTATTGCTGATTCCACCAAGAAGATCGAATATGTGGCAAATTTTGTAGCTACCTAATAGGTTCTATGAATCCAAAAATTCCTAGAGGACATAGAGGTGTTGCCTGCATCAAAACAACTATTGACAATGTATCGTAATAAAAGTGGAGCAGTTACAAATGCAAAAGAACCAAGAAATTATTAGAAGGTAAATACATTGAACGAAAGTATCATCTCTTCGGAGAGATTGTTAGTAGAAGAAATGTGATTGTTAGTAAGATTATTACTGGGGATAATTTCATAGACGCGTTTACTAAGAGCTTGTTGTCTAAGGTTTTCAAGAGGCATTTGCAAGACATGAAAATATACCCCAGGACAAGTGGGAGATTAGTTGGCTTGTTTACCCATATTACGTTGTAATGAAATAATATTTTTTAACAAATAAATTGTTGCTTTATTTACTTATTGCATTTATATAATATTAAGAATGCAAATCAAGTGCATACGACCACTTGTGATAATATAAGTTGTGTGCTTGCATGGAGAATCGACGTATGACATAACTTATATTAATTATAAATATTTTATTTCAACCAATGTATAAGGGTTGATACATTGTACTAAAAAGTTGTAGTATTAGCTAATTTTTTATTCAGATTTGCGATTTATCCTTATTGTAGAAATATTTAACAGTGATACTAGTTCACTTGGAGTTTATTCAAAGGATCACTATTGAGTTTAATATATTAGTATGATCATGCAAAGAATTAAATTTTATTTGATCACTAAATACTTCTTCTAAATCCTTGAAATAGTTGTATATATCTTTTCATGACTTTTTTAGTTCTTTAATTCATCAATAAGTGACATCAATTTAATTAATAAAATATTTCGATGGATTCGAAACCTGAGAACGAGTAAAGTAGAGAACACGAATTCATGTCTAGAACCGTCATTCTAAAAAATAGGTAGAGTGATTATTTAAGTAGTTCATGTTAAACAGTTGTAAATTTGAGCAGAGTGTTCAACAATGACCAAACTTCAACATCTGTAATTAGTTCATAGGACGTTGAAGAAAATATAACTTAAGTTTTTGAGAATAATTAGAAGGGCAAACTACCCATTTGTGCTCGTAACTAATTATTAGATCTAGAGAAAAATATTACAGATAAATTAGCTTTTGCGATTTTATATATATAATGCAATCTTTTGCCTTCAGTCGAGAAATCGATGACTAATAATTAGAGTTGATAGTCTAGCTAGGGTTGACTAGAAAGTATCTAATTAGTAAACCTTGGAAATATATGTTCGAATAGGTCACTGTGGTAGCTCTACAAAGTATTGTAACTTATTTTCAATTACTATAAATTTTTGTGCTAAATTCCTATTACTATAAAAGTTTTGAACTCAACTATAGTTACTATGAAAGTTGCAAATTTAACTGTATTTGTAATGGAAGCTTTAGGGCTACACTTTTAATCATATGGACTAATTGGATTTGGACTTTAATTGGAATTCTATTTGAATTTCAATTGGGACTCCTATTTAGACTTTATTTGAAATTCGTATTGCGCAGGGATTGAAATTCTTGTATCTCTATAGAAAGAGATTAGATGGAACAAAAATTAAAGATATTAATTGTTCCATATGGGCTGAATTTGAGAGATTGTAGAATACCATAGAAAACTTGAAGGCTTGAAGCACCAAGTTCTTTAAATTAAAAGTTTAAAGTTAGTAATTCAAAATTTTGAAAGTTTTGTATTCTGATCGTATCAAAATTTGATTAGCAATTTTGGATAAATTACTAATCTTTGTTTTTTACTAAAACATACACACGAACATTTAGTTACGAGCTTGAATTCTTGAATTATAGAATTTTTTTATTTTTCAGATAATATTTGTATCACATTCTAACAATTATATCCAATGGCCTTTTGCTATATGCACTGAAACTACTATTTCATAAAGTGAGTGTACACATTAATTGTAATCAAAGGAATTGAAAAGGCAGTTGCACATTTAAGGAATTTGGTATAAGACCTTATATTGGCTGGTAGAGGACATGTTTAATACAATATATTGAATAAACACAAGAAAATAAATAAACGGTTACAGGTGTTGTGAACTTAATTTGCCAAAAATAACATTTCTATTCACTTTATCAAATACGTCTTAAGCATTTCAAATTCTTTTATTAAGAACTAACAAGCTTGACTCCAATTGGATATGGTAATGTGGAGATGAGATTGGTACTTTGGAGACGAGATTTTATCTTGATAATATCAATCATCCTACTAAGACAATTTTATTTTTGTTGGATGTGGGCAAGTAATTATATCGCTGTTAATTGTTTGGGCAGAATAACGTCGTGCACAATGAATGCTAAAAAAATGTTAATGGTCAAGGTAAGAGTTCGACTCTTTCTCCTTAAAAGTATAATGCCCCGCACTGGTGATGACGGTATTCCGACACTCATCTCCCAAGATACAACGACCCTTGATTTGTAATATTAGCACTACAAATTACAAGATCCAGCGAACCTACTCACGAAGGAATAATTTTGAAAGAAGTATAAAATCAGAATTGATTTTGGAGTAAATGAAAATTGAGATATAGGGACCTATTTATAGAAGTTGAAAGGTTGAGTCCAAAAGATAGAACAACGAAAAAGTTGTGTCTTCAACAGACACATACCGTTTGGACATGTTCAACCATCAACCGTCATTCTAGAAGAATCCACGTGTCATGCACAGAAAAATCAGGAAAAAATAATATAAATTAAATTTATTATTATTTTAAATAATAATAAAATAATATAAATCAAATATTATTTTACTTAAAAATATATATCAACTTGGCCCAAGTCTAAATCAAAATCCAAGCCCAAGCCCACGACCCATGCCCATGCCGAACCGACCGGTCGGTCGAACGGATAGCGACGTTGGCGATGCGCATGAGCTTTGGCCCAACCCACTAGCATGTAAGTTCTCTCCCCTTCAAATACTATTGGTACCCCTTGGGGGCCAAAACTCAAGTCCCAAATTTGAGCAATATAATTTCCTATGTGGGATTGACACTTTTACAATTTCACACTAATTTTTATTTCAATTTATTACAACTTCAAGTGGTTATCTTTTGGCCTTAATTTCTCATTCACTCTAAATTGATTTTGAGAAAAATAAATACATTACATTAATCTACTCATGGAATAGAACACACTCGACCAATGAAATATTTTGTCCAACTAACGGGACCCACTAAAAAGCTGGTCAAACCAACTTTTAAAGCCCAATTTTCAATAATTCCCTACATGAATGGAAATTAATGCAATAGACTATGCAGACCCTATAGAGAGATCAGGCCGAATGTTATTGCATCCGAATAAGTACCTTATGGGTTTGAACCTTCTGTAGTAGAATACTATCGGATTTACTTGGCTATTCAATGAACGCAGTGTTTTGAACTGTCAGCCGTTAGTGTAAATCAAGACAATAGTATCAACACAATAACCTTCCTGCATTTTCGAATTCTCACTGTTGTGTTCATTTTATCCCTGAACAACTCTTGAATTTCATAAGTGATTTAGAGAATTCAAGCCTTTGAAATATTCTCATAGAAGAGGCCACATTTCACACTTATATAGGTGATCTCCTATTAAGAGTATCTGTCATACCCCATTTAGATAGTCTAAGATATACGAACCATTAAAAGTATAACTTAACCTAAAACTTTCTGCAAATAGCACTTTCTTATCGTAAGAATGGTTAGGAGTTTAACTCCGAAGTGCTTATTTGAATCTTTATAACTTAGTTGTCCCATTGAACTAAGATTTTGAGATTTTCAGTCAGTAAGGTTGGGTTACCATTACAAAAATTCTTGCGTAGTAGGCTTTAAGGTCATTCCCCTTGATAGGCAGTACACTTGATCTCTTGGTAAACTTTTGGTACGCGGATACGCGAGATTTTCTCTAAACTTTACATAATCTATGGAAATAACACTATTTGAGATCAACTGCTTAATTGTATTATGTCTTTGACGAATATGTCGAGACTTACTAGTATACATACTTCTTTGTGCTCTATTGATAGTCGACTGATTATCACAATGTATACTAATTACAGG
>CAIGRN010051895.1:0-17590 GCA_903798345.1 Fraxinus anomala
AGGTTGTGGGGATGGTGTATTGTTAGTGTTGGTGTTGATTTTGTTGCTGGGAAGTGGTGGTGTTTGTGTTGGTGTTTGCGGGCGGTGGTGCGTTTCTGTGGTGGTGGTGTTGTTGGCGCGATGATGTGCTTTTCTGTGGTGTTACATTTTCGTTGATGGTGTTGGTGTTGGCGGTGGAGACGAAGGTGGTGTTGTGTTGGTGGTGGTCACAAATGATTACCATAGTGGTATTGTGTTGGTGGTAGTCACAAATGATTTGTTGATTGTGACCAATAAATTGGCTGTGTGTGACCAATAAAGAATAAATTGTGATCAATAAATAATGTGTAACCTACAAATTTATTCATTTGTGATCAATAAAGTAACCTGTGACCTATAATTTGATGTTTTGTGAGCATAAAATAATTTGTGTGACTTATAAATTTCGTTTTGTGATCGAAGAACAAATTGTGACTTTTAAAATTTTAATTTGTGACCGATGAACTAACTGTGACCTATAAAATTTTTGAATTGTGACCTTAAAATTTTTGAATTATGAGCAAATTTCATATATCTGTGACATTTATATATTTATTAATTNATAATTAATTAATTAAATCATAAATAAATTTTAATGAAAACCTGATTTTTGAAATTTAAAACCTATATCCTTAATTTTGAAATAGTGTTTACTAAAAACCTGATTTATGTATTGTTGTCTAATAGCTTATAGTCCAAGCACACATAACTTACTAGTTTAAGTAAAGTTTTAGATTATTTTCATAAAAAATAAAAACCAGAAGCTCAAAAACAATGGAGAATGTTGGAAATTGGTTAAAATGAGATGAAAATTGGTTAAGTATAAAACTATGAAATAGTGAAAAAGTGACTTTGTGTCAATTTCAGCCAAATATTTGAACTTTATCGAATAGTCAAATTATGAAAATAAATAAACCAACTTGTTCTACTTGTCGAATAATTGATTTTAGTATATTTGGAATCTCAAAATCAATTTCAGATGAATAAAAATTGTTGTCCAAAGATAGAAGGAAAATAGGATTTCAATACCTAAGGCTGCCGCTCGAGCACCAGCTTGGCGCTAGGTCACTCCTTTGAGCGCCCGAGCAACACAACTGTGGCCAAGCAAGCATTATGAAGGGCAACGACCTTTCATGAAAAATGCTGAGTTTGGAGTGTCTCTCCTACCACAACCCTTCATTCTCTATAAATTGGACACCCTTGTTTTTAAATGATTCCATATCATATATTTCATTTGTGTTGCATCAAAACACTTCATAAAAAGTGTCTTGCATCAAAAATTATGGTCATGGTAGAGGAAAAATTTCGTTTCAAGTTTGTTGGTCTACGTAATTTAGAGTGTTCCTATTGAGGGACATGGTAGTCGCATTTTGGGAGACGATTGTCGAAAAATTGTTAGCGCCGATAAGGGACAAATTTGTCTTAAAGAGAAAGAATCAAACACTTGTATCAACCAAGTCATATGAATTGCACTTCATCATTTCTAGTGTCAAATTCTCTCTCTTTATTTCGATTTGATAGAAAGGCTAACTTTTATTTTGATTGCAGAAGAGTCTCCATTGAAGAATTGAAATGTCTGATATGAAGATTGACTTCTTATTTTGTCTTCACGTATTTCGCTTCAATAAGTCGAATTCTATTCGATTTCTTGATTATGAAAAGGTCCGCAGTATTGATTATAATATGCACGTTTATCAGTATAATATCCCAACAAAGAATTCATGTAACTGCAATAACTAGTAAGGTTGAAACATGGTGAATGGACTGTCGTTATTAATTATTTTTCTCCTAGCAGTCGTATTCGTGTGTATGGTCGTGAATTGGTGCTTTGGTTGGTTCATTTTTATAGAACAAAGTCATCCCTAAAAAGATAGGTAAACAAATAATTAAGTAGAAGATGCGACAAAATATATTTTCAGGAAACAAATAATTCTCCAAATTTGTTCCATGTTTAAACAGAAGATATATATTTAAAGATCCAGAGGCCAAGAATCTCCAGTATCTTCAATAGGATGATCTACCACTATCTCAAATCCGGATCTGTTAAAAGCAACCGAATGGCAGTAATCACTAGCTGCCGGCGCCGATGTGAACCCTATTCCACCACCATTCATTCCAAATAACAAGGGATTCTGATACACGGCGACAGCGGTGCTTTCATGAATCTTTTCTGTCCAGCTAATGCTATGGGGATCAAATCTAGCCTCGGTTATGAATTGTTTGGCAACAGAATTGCTCATCAGTTCCTTGAATTCTCCGCCTCTGTTGGTGGCAGTGATGGCGTTTTCAGTGGGTGGAAGAGATGTGGGCCGGTAATTAACATTTGCGGATGAAGAGAGGTCACTGCAGTGGGAAACCACTGGATTTATCATGGATTTCAAGTTGCTTTCTTGGTTCTGAATCAGAAAAAGGTTCTGGTTTTGGAGAGCATGCATTGGACCTTGTGTTCTTGGTGTTTCATTTAGTTGATTATTTTTCTTCTCCCCCACCTTGTGATAAATTCTGCAAATCACCCATTCCTCCTGTAAAACAAACAAAATTATTGTCATTTGGGGATTATTATTAGTCAAGGGAAATCTTTTCCATCAATATCAAGAAAAAATGATCAAATCAAGCCTAAAAGAACAAAACACTGCATCATGTAGGCAATTGGAGAAAAACTTCAATGGACAGTCCAACATACAAGAACCTTTAATTCAAATCACCCTTCCCAAATTTTGAACCTCTCATTTCACAACACCACTCTATTTCTAAGATTAAGCGATTTGAGTATTTTGGAATGTACGATACTGTGGGAGTTGGGGTGGGGTAGGGTAGTAAGATTCAAGTGTGCGAGTAAACTCACTTTGCTCGTGTGAGAGGAGGAAAAGTCAGTGAGAAGGCGGTATTCATGCATGACCCACTTGGTCTTCTGACCCCGAGGGGCTCTACCCCTGTAGAAAACTAGGGTTTTCTTCATTCCAAGAAGTGCACCAGTACTTGAAGTACTACTGTGTATCGCTCTATCTTTTCCTGTTGCTTTCCAGTATCCAGCACCGGTTGCTCTGTTTGTTCTTAAACCAGTTGGGTACTTCCTGTCTCGCAAGTTGAAGAAATACCACTCCCTTTCTCCCATTTTTGCAACTTCTGTAAAAACAAAAACATTATGGTTTATTTTTAAACGATACCATTTATACTAGAAGATGTTGAGCTGGAATGAGGCATATACATACCTGGAAGTTCCCATGGTTCACATCTGTTGAGGTCAACTTCAGGAATGCCCAGGTTACAGAAACTTCCATTGAAGACCTTTGAAGCCAGGTAGAAAGTAATAAGCTCCTCATCCGTGGGGTGGAACCTGAAACCTGGTGGCAACCCTAGCTCATTCACGTCATCTCTTTGGAGTTCGCATAAAACATCTTCTATTGCCAACATCTTTACTCACTGGGTGTTTTTGGTTTTAGAAAGGGATTTTGGGTTGTAATGTGGGCTGTTAGGGCAAGTAGGAAATACTATATAATGGCAAGCACTGAATTCGAAAGAAATGAAAGGGAAGAGGATTGGGGAGAGATAGCAGGGACGGTACTAGCTGACACACCTGAAAGAACCAAAAGAGGCAAAAAAAAAATATGCAGAGAAACAAGAGATTGTGTTGGAACTGGGAAGGTAGAAAGAGTGTTAGTAATTAATGCAAAGAAGTTTTTTGGAGAGATCTATGCGTGCGTTTGTGAATATTGTATAGATGACAGAGTCAGATTAATTTTCAGACAACTCAAGACATTACAGAGGGGGTGGGCCGGTGGGGTGGGGGTTTCCCTTAGAATAGTGTGATATGATCAGCCCATAATGCATCAGCATCATCCCCACATGACAACCTTTTTCTTCTAAGTACCCAAAAATGGTAAAAGAATAGGCTAAGACAAACCTCACCTTTTAATGCACCACATCCCTAATTCGTGATACAATTAATGGGACTTTGGACTCGACATGAATTTGCAGGTTTCGTTGATGGCTAGTGACTTTTTTGAGAACATTTACACATCCGTTTTGACATATATATATAATTCACCCTCTACCCTTATTTTTATGAATTTTATGCTACTTATACATTTGTGATTGACACCATCTTGGACATTCCGTCTATTTATTGAAAATTGTTTTATTTTTTATATCGCATGTGTATAATATTAACGAGTAATATAGTGAATCTTTAAGTCCGAATAATTGTTACCACACTTTAATGCTAAATTTACTGTTTCTAACTATAATTTGATGAAAACAAACCAAAATTATGAATTGTTGAGATTTTTAATCTAACTACTTTTAACAAATTGAAAGTATCAAAATTACACACAAAGATCGAATTGATGTTTCAAATATGGAATAGATATTAAGGCACAATAATGTCATCTATTGATCACCTTTAAATCTTAATTCAAGATTCATAGCATAATGTATTGTTCAATTGAATTATTCTATTGTATTCCATTTACCTATCTTGAATTCTCATTGAACCTATTTAACTAATTCAATCAAATATCTCTATGTCAATCAATCTTAGTTAAAAGAAATATTAGTTCTAAGAATTCATCTAATGGTCGTAATAATTAGTAAATGTATATTTACACGTTATACTTAATTATCGAATTTTAATATGTGGTCAAAATCTAAAACTCACATCTCGATTTGTAAACGATTCGCAAAATCATTGAACTAGTAATCAAATAATTCAACGCATTAAATACATAAATAAAATAAACACATATATGATAAAAACACTTGAATCTTGAATAAAAAAAATAAAAAGGTCTCAAGTCAATCACATTGTTTGCCCTAATGAAAAGATTTTCTACTCATAATGTACGAAGAAAAACAATTAAAAATATTGGAATACATCACCGAGTCTTGAATTGAAATATGGAGAATTTGATTAATCTTGCACCAAGTTCTCTTCTTGCTCCAAATCTTGATTCCCAACCGTTGATTTCTTGTTTTTCTCCTTTGATTTTTCTCTCTAATTCTCCAACTCGTGTTCTATGTCTCTCGATGTGTGGAACCCCTAAAATCAACATTGCATTTCGTTTAGTATTTTTATCATAATTTTCTTTCCAAATATTCGATTAAAGTGATTCAAATTGGGTTGTAAAGATAATTCAAAAGAATACAACTTGATTAGAAATAGTTTTTTCCAATTCGATTATTTACTAAGTAAAAAATGAGTCTCAATCTCGAACTAAAAATTTGAAATATAATTGTGCAATTGAAAATTGATTTGTGAAAATATTTTAATCATATTACACTTATTTTTTACTTCTAATTGCATCCAATTGACCCCTAACATTCTCGAATCTCCATTGTGGGGTCCGACGCGACTTTTGATTATTTACACTTTGGTCCCCCAAATTTTGAATCTCACCATTTTTCGTCAATTTTTCACCTTTTTTTTTAATTCCACTTTCATTCAACGAGTTTCACCAAATAACACATTATACAATAAATTAGGCTATAATTTCATTAAAAAAACTACAAAATGTTTATATTTTAGAGTCCAAATAAGTGTATAATGTACATTTATCAAAAATTTAGTCATTCATTTTGAAAAATATTGTTAAAATCAATGTACAAAATCCTACCAACTCATTTTGATTTCAAACTTGATGTAAAACATGATGTACATTTAGAATGATTGTATATACTATGAAATCCCTATTTGGTAGAGATATTTTTAGTATAAATTTTATGAAAAGTGATTTTTTTTATTTTTAAGAATATACGGTTAAAAAGTATGAAAAATTTATGATTTCACGTGCAAAATTATTTTATTGAGAAAATGTGTAGTTAAAAATAAATTTGGAGATAAATAAATTTTATAAAATGAGAGTCAAACTGGATGAAGTATGTTCATATTTATCTCTGTTGATTATGATCATCTACACTTTCTCAATAAGTGATTTAATGTTAATAAAGATATCATCATTTTACTTCTTAAACCCAAAATGATAAAGGAAATTCGACAATTACCCTCTTTGTCGGAAATACTTTTATAGGAAATTTAAGAGTAAATTATAAAAACATCCCTTGAGATTATGGACTATTAAAGACTGTTATAGAGATAGTACGTCTTCAAAAGTTAATGAAACCTCCCTTAGATGTATGTTTTTCATTACATAATTTCATGTACGCTGGTCAAATTATCATCACAATTTTTATTTTATACACCTTGTAGCTAAACTCTTCAATCTTTACTTCTTGTGGCAATTATTTTCTAATTTTTTTTAATCAAATTCTTATGTTCAACCTTCCATTAATTAGTATGTCTCGTCTTTAATGATGATTTATATCGAGATATTTTGTTTTTGTATTTTGAAATGAGGGAAAAATATTTTTTCTCACTTTTTATTTATTTATTTTTTAAAATATAATGGGAAAATAAATTGTTTTATGTCATTTCAACGGAATTTTGAAATTAAAATTGTTATTGAATACGAAATATATTAATTAATAGAAAATCTGAGGATAAGAATGATATGAAAAATCGTTAGAAATATAAATGTTATAATGAGTGAAGATAAAAAAACCTTAAGCGTAATTAAAATGTGGTGCAAAAAATAAAATTGTGGTGTGAATGTAATTATCCTAAAAGCGAAAAATAAAAATGTGCTTCCAATTTTACCCTTTTTATTTTTATACTATATTTGAATATGTTATTAAATGATATTTAACTTGCATTGTTTGTTTCATTTTTGTTTATTCTTTATGATTATTTCATATTTCTAATTAGATCATTGAAAGTATTGCTTCTAACTTAAATAAATAAATAAATTGTCTCTACGAATATTTATAACGATGTCTAATTGGAATTATGTATTTATACATTATTATTTAAAATTATATAATTTTGAAAATAGGTCGATTATAAATGGTTAGTTTACGAATAATTAAATAATTTGATAATAACAAATAACTTGTTAGATTTCTACTTTACTCACTTTTCTAGTAAAAAAACTTGGATCAAATTTGTTCATTCTTTAAAAGTAAAGTCATGTTTTATTACCTAAAATATTATTGAGGAGAAATCACTTTTCTTAAAAAGAGAAAATAAACAACTTCTTTAAATTGAAATCAATGGTTTTATCTAAATTAAAATAAGAAAAAAGTGAAAAAGATTGTTTAAAATTCAACGTAGAGTACAAAGGGTAACGTGTAAGTTTTTGAACCATATTATTAATATAATTGTCCATATGTGGCATGAAGAAAAAGAAGCATATATTTTTTTGAATGTCATGTTCCTTTTATAGTGAGAGTAGAAAATGACTACTTTTTTGGGGGGAAATTAGAAAATGGTCACTTTTACATTTGAAATATTAATTATACCTTTTTATGTTGACGAAAATTGTTAATGCTATTGAGAGCATTACTGTTAAGGCAAATATTAAAAGCTTTCAAAAGAAAATTTATTTGGGTGCACAATTTTTAAGTCAAATCTTGAAAGTTTCTAAAGAAAATTCATTTCGAGAGACAATTGTTGATACGTTAGACATATCTAAATATCTTAGCAGATGGAAGATATTTCTAACTATCAGTGAGATAGTTAGAAGTATAAACAGTTGCAACTGTCTTGATTATTCGAACTGTCTACATAAAATACTTGAAACTATTGTGATTAGTCGAACTGGCTTCTAAAATAGTTAGAATTATCTAGCATATCACTTAGCCCTTGTTTGAGCTCTATTCTTACAAAAATTAATTTTTTCAAAAATCATTTTCAACCACACATTCTTTAATAAAATAATATTACACGTAAATCGATAGTTTTTTTTATTTTTTAACCACATATTTTCCAAAAAAATTACTATTTTAAAATACATTTTTCTTCAAAAACGATGCTCAAACAATTACTTAATTGTGTCACAAAATGAATCTTTAATCTTGAAAGTTTATAAGATTTATCTGAAAAATTGTACAACTACCAAATAATTTTTTAAGTTTTATGAAAAATTGAATATTAGGATATTTTCAGTGGTTATTAAGGTGAAAGTTTCACTAATTTGTACAAAAAGTTGGTATTTATGAAATGATTATGTTAAGTGTACATTTCATGTGTCATATTTTGATGTACATTGTGCGAAAATTCAAAAAGTGTTGGGCTCAGTATCTTTTACAAAATTACCTAATTATGTGTCGATACGTGATATAATATCAAATATGATGTAAAATACGATATGCACGTAGGATGATTGTTTATAAAAAGTACATGCTCGAATAGTCATTTATGGATATTTCGCTGTATTACGTTAACCAGTTAGTAAAAGAAAAGGTGAGAATCCAAGGCAGTGCGCACGTACGCAGTTACAGGCTAAAGCTGCCTGTAATTAAGGATGAGTTTAGTTCTACGCTCCAATCCAAGTATCCAACACCATACATAAGCCAAGCTGACACTGCTAATTATCACCTGTGCAAACACCCCTATTCACTGCCACTGGTACGTACCCTACTTCTCAGGCCCTAGGTTCTAGGGACTTGAGATTCGTGCCCTCTTAAATTCCATTATTGTTGCCCAACTGCATCACGTTGCTTACTACTAAACAACACCGACTTTGTCGTTTAACTTTGACCTTTTTTTCCTCTGTACTTTCTTGTTTCGCAAAATAAAGAGAAAATTAGAGCTACCCAATTTTTAAGAAGTGTGGTAATAATTCTCGATCTCGTTTGCCCTCCGGCTGAGCAAACATTCATTCTTCGATCCATATTTACATTTCTTAAAAGAATTGAATTGGTACGCATAAGAAATAGGTCAATTTGACAATTTTTTGTTTAATATCTCGTGATTTCAAATTCTCATCAACACGGATCAATGGAATGACTTCCTGTCCTCTGATATCTATATAAAGGACACAATGAACATAAATACCTTCTTTAACTTCTATTTTAACGGAGTGAATATATTTTATAAGAAATAGGAGGAAAAGTGAAGTTAATCAATGAAAATTTATGAATATGGGTCCCATATGATTGAAAATGTCACAGGCTGTTAAAATACACTAAAGGCTTGTTTGATAGGTCATTTTCTTCTATGAAAAATGGAATTGAAATTTCATTTTTCACTTTTTTCATGTTTGATGGCACTTTTTTTTTTTTCTAAGAATTGGTTTTTCATCTTTGGCACATTTTCTTAGTTTTAGTTGAATTTCAATTCACACTTCCATCCTTTTTTTTTTTTTTAATAGAAACAAATTATATCCCCAATTGTAAAAAAGTTATCCCTTTAATTGACAATTTCTATGTAAAACAAAGTCAAACGAACACAAAAAAAAATTCTTTTTTTTTTTGGCAATCCAAATAAATTATATCCCCAATTGTAAGAAATTTTATCGCTATAATTGACAATTTTCATGAAAAACAAAATCAAACGAACATCAAAAGATAGAAAATTTCAATATTTTTCAGGTGAAAAATTATACCAATAAAAAACAATTAATTGACAATAACAAATTCTAAACAATTCAATTTCTTGCAATTCGTTTTCTTTTCATCCGAATTTCATCTTTGAATCAAATGAGCCCTAAATATAGAAGTGGGTGTATTTTCCACTTTTTCAAATAAGATACCTTAGTAGATGTGATCAGTTGGTTCTAGTTGGGCCTAATATCATTTGAGATGTGCTATGAGTACATAATGAACACCATAATGGTGTCCATAATGTACACATGGCGACTCCCTATTGGGGGGCCGCCTGACGCGACATGCAACCTCCCAATAGGGGGCCAACATGTGTACATTATGGACACCATTATGGTGTTCATTGTGTACACTTAGCATTTTCCATATCCTTTTTCTATTACTCAAAACTAGAGGAGCTGTGCAATTGTAAGGTTATATGCGTACACATGCGATCACATAATTCATCCCATCTTGAGGTGAAAATTTTCGGTACTCCGGAGAATGAAAACTCAATACTCCCTATCACTATATAATTGAGATGAGTATATTTGGAGTCCCAATTATTTAATACACATGAGAAAAATGAATTTCAGACTCTAGTTTCCTTTAAGCATGCCACCAAATCTCCTCCATTATACTATAGATATATTCCAAAGCTCAAAGCTACATGCCCAGATGAAATTATCTTTAAATAGACGGGCAAATTTCGTTCAAATGGTACCAAATATATAGAACTGGTAAAATCCTAAATATCAAATATAACAGATAGCGGTTTAAAGGAAGAATGATAATAATTTTTCTAATTTCCAAAGAATGATGCAGGCAAATCTCATTCGGTTTGCATACTAAATCCTTGAATCTCTTAATGCCACAGCTTCAAGCAAAAACCTGCTGGCACTTTTGAACATCTCTTCTTGTTTGAAATAACATCAGAAAAGGTGTGCACAATTTGTCCAGCAAGAGATGCTGGATCTTCAATAAATGTATCGATGAATGCTTTAACAACCCTCACCTCTTGAGGTGTTGCTGTCAGGCTGTACCAAGTCAAAAATTTCTGCCTAAACGATGTTTCTATATGACCATCACATTCTAACCATCGGATTACTTTGACATAATACTCAAAATTCTTGTCTCCAATTTCAGTACAATCTTCGTCTCTTTCGTCACTTTTCTTCTTCGAGGATTCCTTCTCCCTTGCAGATGCATTATCCACACTCCTCCCGCCATGTTTAGGTCTGTTGTTGTTCCTTCCATTCCCATCTTTCGCATTCTCCAACTTGCAAGGGGTGATCGGCAATCCATTTTCTGAACTACCCACATACGGCACACATTCCAAACCAGCCCTACTAGGGATATTTGACAGGTCACCAGTGCTCATTTCCTCGACCATCTGTCCTTCAGATGTGTCTTTGTTTTTCAGATTTACAGCATCATTGTTTTGTTTTCGTTCCTCGTCCAATAAAGAGACTGCATCTCTAGTTGTCTCCTTTTGGCTCTCTGAGCAGTTGGTGTCACTGAGAAAATTTGCACGAGAAAATTTATCGGCACTTCTGCAAAATGCAAGATAATTATCAACTCTAGTCCCATCCCTGTTGTTGCATGGCATGACATTGTTAGTTTCATCTTCCACTGAAGAAGGATTAGAAAGGGTGCTACAGTTCGTGGCCGGACTTTGACTTTGTTCTACTTCCACGTTCATAGAATTTATATTTGCTACTTCACTTGGAGAATTACCCGTCTGGAACTGGGCTTTATGCATTTCTATCTCCCTATTGTTGTTATCTTCAAATCTGACAAGTTTTGCAGCAAGCATAGTGCTATCTAGAAAAAAAAATTAAATCTAAAAAATGAGCGATATGGCTATAGCTTGCCTCAAAATGGAACCAGCATTTGAAGAAATTAAATAGGGAATTAAGTGGTCGAAAATGGGGAGAGAGAAACAAAGAGATGTACCAGAAGGTATATCGGACACCCTGTTAGAAAGCCTCGAGTTGAAAGAATCTACAGCAGAAGCACATAATCTCTGAACTTCTGGTCCTGAAGAAAGCCTGTTTACAATCCCTCTTGCTGTCTTCACAGGTAAACCAGTTAAAGGACCGACATCTTCTTCAAGCTTTTTCACTGCTTCATCTATGATTCCATATAGAATTTTGTAATGCTTAGTTCCGGCAAGAATCTTTTTGCTTAGGGAGAGTCTATAGCACAATATATCCACACGCCTCGTGTCCCTAGCCACTGTTAGTTGCTTTCTCCATGAGCTGCATAGTACTTTTTTATAAGATGAAAAAGTTCATAGAATTATTTTGATTCCTCATGTTATATAAGATAAAACAGAGTAAACAAAAAAAAGGATGAGTGCCTACAGAAATGCAATGCAATCCAAGTTTTGTAATTTTGCAGTTATAGTACAATACAAAACATGGAAATGAATAATAATAAAAAGAAAGAACCAAGACCAGACATTTACCTGAGCAAATCATTCACCTTTCCACAAGATACACAACAAAAGTTCCCATCAAGCCCCTTATCCTGTCTATTATTAGTGATGCCAGATTTTTCGTGCCGCAGGGCACATTCAAGGTGACATGACATGCCACATGACTTGCCTTGAAATGGAGGGTCTGAGCTGCAAACTAACCACAGGCTCGGGTCCTTGTTGTCATCATACAGTAGACAAATGCAGCACGAACACCTTTTGCAAAACACATCTTCACGATTCAGTTTAGCTTTACAAGCTGAATTTTTGCAGTATGTGGTATTAATTAAATCACCATCAGCAATGTTAGATGCATCAGTATTTGCTGCAGAAAGCAAGTGAATCGGATTATCAGATTTCCTTTGCCGTTTGGGAGTCCTTTCACCATTGTCTAATAGAGGCCATGTTTCAGGGAGATTTTCAGTTCCTTGCTCCAGGGATTTCTTGTCAGACACAACTTTCAAAAGATGCTCGATTATCTTTAACTTTGTTAAGCCCGTATACTTCCTTTCTTTCCCGAGCTCTGCACAGAGAATTTGCAAGATATCTTGACGGCTCCATGCTTGTAGAATATCCGCCGCACCATCTGACCACTCCGACAACTCATAGACTACTACTCTCTTTTGCTCCACACTCAACTCACTGCACTTCGATGGATCAAATACCAACTCTGGAGCCAAAAATGCTTGAGTTAACAGCTGTCTGGTCTCTTTAATAGAACACATAATGCTATCATTAATCATTAGTTGAAACCCACAAGGAGAAAAAGATACAAATACTGGTGAGACGCAATTGTCAATGCAGACTTCTAGTTTTTTCCATTGAGTTGGTGCATTCAACTACGAGTAAACTGAACGATTAACTTAGCAAATGCTTATAATCTTAAAGGTTTTGATCTAGACTGCAAGTGGAATCTCTCTTAATAAGATACATGATGCCTTGATCACCGAGCAGTCACCATAAGAAAAGAAAGAAGAAGGATCAAGGGAAATATAGAAATACAAGTAACAGAACAAATATTGCCAAGAAGTTCCAAATCTATGTCCAAATAATAGTTATTCCGAGCACATAAATCAGGACATTGCAACCAACGCCTTCGCTTAAAACCCCAAATTCAAGAAAAGAAAAAACGTTGAAAGGAACAAACTATATTGCAAAAGATTAGCCTATTCAAACTAAGTGAACGAATATGATGTAGCAATTAGGTGGTATAAAGTAAACCATAATAAACTATTTCAAGAAAAAGCATCGAAGTAACACAACCTTCACCTTTGACTTCCATGATGCCCCCATGTTGAACTTCCGCAACAGGTGCCCAACGAATATTCAATTCAATATTTTAAGAAGAAAGCATCAATTTCACCAAAATTCACACAAATACATTTCAACAATCTAGTTAACCACTCTTTACATTTTGGAGAGAGAAAAGTAATAAATACAGCAAAACAGCTGGCATTTCTTTGGCATATTTAAGATTGTTCATTCTTATAAGCATCCTTTACAATAATTAGGTAAGCACAAATTCTGACATAATTACTTATAATGAATGAATAATAAAGCTGAAGACAAGCAAAAATTTACAGTGCCTCTGTGTGTGTGTGTGTGTGTGTGTGTATGCGCGTGGGTGGGTGGGTTGTCTCAGTTTAATCAAACAAAATAATCCAAAAATCCAATAAATAAATAAAAGCTAAAACCCGCATGGAATAAGTCTCACAAACAGATCAAGATGAATTTTATGACCCATTATCCACAAAATCTGTATACAAAGATCCAAAATTTTTCTCATCGAAAGTATCGAAACTCTCAATGTTGAACAGAAAAAAGAACCCAGAAACCAAAATTTTAAAATAAAAAAAAAAAATCAGAAGAGAGAGAGAGAGAATTTTTACCCTCCAAAGAAGAAGCATCCATGACTAGCAATTCTTTCAAAAACAAAAAACTACGCCCGCATTACGCCATAAGCCCGTTGTTTCTCAGCCTGAAAGACAGATTTTTTTCAGTCTCAGATACATAATAAAGAGAGTCATGCATATACAGATACACATGCATATACATAAAGATGGAAGGGGGTGGGATGTGGTGGGGTAATTCGAGTACCAATGAGATGCGACGGGTGAAAATTGAGGCACTAGCAAGGAATCCATGAAGAGATGGGTCCTTAACGTGGGCTATTCAGCACCCAAAGCACCATATTCATATAATAATGTCTCTGTCTCTTTGAGAGAGAGAGAGAGAGAGAGAGAGAGAGATGAGAAAAGTAAGAGGAAAAGAAATAGCATTAATATAAGCAAAACGCAACAGAGAAACAAAAGCGGCCGAACATGTACATCTATTTTACCTTTTCTTCCCCCAACTACTCTTTAGTACAAATGTTGAACCTCACACAATGTGTTGGTCAATTTCCTACGTTGTGGCATTTTAGGAACAACATAAACCATATCAAAACTATGGGCAGCGAAAGTGTTGATTATTTCGAAAATTTGAACATAAATTCCCCACCATTTAAGTAGAACCATATTGACCCGTTTGTTTCCTTTTAAAATTGATTGTTTATAGTAGGGATAATGAGATTGTTGGTCAATTTCCCACCACTATTTAACCAACATAATTCTTGTCTGCCTAACTATGATAGAAAAAAGGGTATTTTTAGTACTATTAAGGATCACGAGTCACCTCTCTCGATGGGTGAGGTTGGAGGCATTAGTTGGCTTGAATTTTTGACTTTTTAAACATGAAAACGAGAAAATCATTGTACATCATTGAAGACCATGGCCTACTGATCCCTTACCAGAATTGAGTAGTGTTGTACTATATGTCCAATAAATTTTAGGATGTAAACGCTTTTAATATGATAAATATATTTTATTTATAGTAGATCTATTATTTAATTGGATTATTATTATGTTAAATTAAATAAATAATGTCTGTATATTCATGTATTGATAACTTGTTAATTAAAGAGAGTTGTGTTTATGAGATACAAGTTATATGTGACTGATTTTTAAATTATCTGATATCATAATTAATAATTAATACATATATCATTATTATTAGCAGGTGTGGAATTTCTTAATTATGAAGTGAGTAGTTGATCTCACAAACTAAAATGTAATGATACTTAAATGGACGCGTATATATTTTGTTAAGAGAACAAAACGTTGAAGACTCGCTATAGATTCTACAAGGATGTCTATCTCGGTGCCTATGGTTAATCTATAACATTTGGTAGTGAAATTTGTCCTTCGACTTAAGACATCATAGTATCTTATATGAGGGCCGTAATACTTTGCTGATATTGAATATTGCTCTGTCAAGAGTCACTAATACGATTGTTCTAGTATATCAAGAATCATATGAATGTTTTGAATGATCAATAGATATTTCTTCACTCTTAAATAGTAAGAGATTATGACATGTGTTTCCTCCACTGAAGTTAATATCAGAATTCTTGACCAATGTGAGTTCAAAAGTCAAAAGAATTCCGAAGATTATTGACTTAAAAGTGGAACGAAAGATAGTAATTGTTCGATTTATAGAAGATATTATATTTTCACGGTAAACGAACTAATTTGATTTTGTTGCACCACGTAATATTTTATCACATGTATCATCTTGGCACATTGTTAGATGTCAATCGAGGACCACAAATATGAATAAATTAATATAGATGAATTGATGATAAATTGAAAAGGGAAGTTTTAATTTATCATATTTTGATTAGATCAAATAATAATCCACATCGTCAAACATGGTGATAAAAAGCCTGATGGATCACACACAAAATGTGAGAACTAGAAAAATGAAATTTAAAATTAAATAATGACAGCGTGGGACTTTTTAGAATTAATAAATTGGGTCGTTTATTTATGGGCAAAAATTAATTAACTAATTGGTCAATTTATATTTAATGGATGGATCAAACTCACTTAAACATTTATAAATTGTTGTGTGGAAAGCTCGTGCTGAATCAAAATTCACAAAGGAGAACAGAAAATTGTAATTGTTCATAGTCAAGATTCTCAAAAAAGTGAAAATTTGCTAGAGGTAAAATTTTAATCATGATTTTTAACTATACACAGAAATGATCATTGAAGGGAATTGAAAAATATTTAATTTTGAAGGGAAGAAATGTTGAAAGAAAGAGTAATTACTTGTATTTTGTAATGCAGATTATTGGTGGAATTCGGCTCTCCGTGATAATGACCTAAAGGCGGACTCTGCAATGCAAGATTGGTTTTAGAAATTCTTCGAATATGAATTTAATGGTGAAGAAATAGAAAGAAAATGAACGTGGGATAATCATTACAGATTTTAAATTCTTTTATTCTGTACTGTATATTTAATTTTGTATGATTTTGAGGGTTGAATGTGATTGAGAAGATGAGAGTGTCGTTGAAATTAGTATTTTAAATAGAAGATTTTTTGGAGTTCAAGATTTGGACAATTTCAAAGTTTAACGAAATTTGACCTCTTAAGCATAATTGAGTTTGTTCTTTGATTGATAGTGTTAAAAATTGAACGTTTAGATTAACAAATTATTGTCCGAAAGTTTCAATTTGAGTTTCCCGAAAGTTGGCCTCTTAGGCATAACCGGGATGATCAATGGAAGGGGGTGACACAAGTTGTTAAGGTGCTGGAAAAATAGTTTTGGGTGCATTTTCGATAGCCAAAACACTACCGAAGTAAAATTAGAAATGGAGTGTAAAGGATAGACAAATTTCTTAATGAAGAACACTTGGGGAGAGCTGGACAGACCATTTACCGTGGAAAAGTTCCAAACTGCGATTAAATATATGGGCTCCATTAAAGCCCCGGGTCACCATAGTTGTCACCCTGCATTTTATCGAAGGCACTAGGAGTTGATTTGAAGTCAAGTCACGCAGGCAATTCTTGAAGTGTTGAATACTGGAAGTCAGTAGTAACCATTAATTCTAGAAATCTAGAATTGATCCCTAAGAAAGCACAACCTGAGTATGCATGCGGCTAATTTTAGACTTATTAGCTTATGTATTGTTGTATATAAAATAGTTTCAAAATCTCTGGCCAATAGACTCGAGCAAATTTTGTCTGACTTAATTTCTGAAAATTAAAGTGCTACAGGAGGCTTATTACTGAAAACGTGATTGTTGCTTTTGAGTCACTACATTCAATGGAAAAACGATGTAACTGCAGAAAAAGGCTTTCTTGCACTTGATTGAACATGAGCAAAGCGTACAATAGGGTGGAATGATCATCTTTGGGGGCAGTTTGTTAGACTATATACTTACGATCTAGTCATGCCATATAAACTTTAAATAGCACACAGATCAAATTGCGGAAATTAAACGGACCGAAAATATACCTCCGGCCATTGATGTCACTGTGCAATCCGAAAATGGAGCTTTACGCCTTGGTTTGGAGTGCTTCTAACGCTTTTTCAATCCCTTGAAAATGGTGTAGGAAAACTGAATTGGAATGAACAGCATTAGGCACCTAAAATCTTGTTTCATATATAGGCTCTACCATTATTGAGTCTACCTTATTTCAATACCAATAATCATGCAATTATTAGCTATTTTAGGAACTTCCAGAAATGGCAAAATAAATCAAAATGGCAGAATTTATGGGCCACTTAATTTGATATAAAACATACGAAAAATTGCTCACTCAAGATAGGAAAAAATCAACATTCTGCCA
>CAIGRN010051896.1:0-14351 GCA_903798345.1 Fraxinus anomala
TGGTCCAAATTTTCTGACTTATATGTTAGAAAGTGAACCTCAAAACTATCAAGAAGCTGTGAACTCGTTTGATGGATCCATGAATCAAAAACAAATTTTGAAGTTGAACAAAATGTAGGTATATGCGATCTACAATGTCTCAGTGATAATAGACTCTCAGTTGAATGAAACAATCTATGTAAGGCTATTTATACCCAAAAAAAAAAAAAATCTTGGAGGGAAACAAATGTGGTCAATTAGTATTCAACAACCACAATATAAATGAAATTATTGCTTGATTGACATTGGTGTGATGTGTGAAGATATTAAATAATACGATAATGAAATCGAGAAATGCTAGTTCTTTGAACACGTATTTTAATACAGGAAAATACAGGTCCAAGGAAGAGGCAAGCTCTTCTAAACAGATATATGAGACTATGACTGAAAATAGTCAGATCAAGAACTAAAAAAGGAGGTTGAGGTTGAACCAAGACATAGCAAAAGGGAACTGACAGAAAAATCTTATGGTCCAAATTTTCTGATTTATATGTTAGAAAGTGAACCTCAAAATTATCAAGAAGCTGTGAACTCGTTTGATGGATCCATGAATCAAAAACAAATTTTGAAGTTGAACAAAATGTAGGTATATGCGATCTACAATGTCTCAGTGATAATGGACTCACAGTTGAATGAAACAATCTATGTAAGGCTATTTATACCCAAAAAAAAAAAAAAAATCTTGGAGGGAAACAAATGTGTTCACTTAGTATTCAACAACCACAATATAAATGAAATTATTGCTTGATTGACATTAGTGTGATGTGTGAAGATATTAAATATCCATTTAATCAATAAAGTTGCAGGTTCATTATAAAAATATCAATCTAACACTTGTACTACTTGCATTAGTTGTTATGAACTAGTTGCTGTACACAATTAAAGTGTTTGAAGAACCCAATTGCACTTTGAAAATTCAATAGCATCAAAATAAATAAAAGAGTTCATAATTGGAATATGAAGACAGGTAGTTGAGGTGTAATCTAGCATAACGGTTTTTGCCGTTGTTAAAACTAAATAAATGTTGATGACAAATCATTGACGAGACAAAAATGCTCAATTAAATCTGCACAAAGAAACATTTAACTAAATTGGAAAACATTAGCTAAAATTATTCAAGATATATAACTGGCGATAGTGGCATTTGCATTGCTTGACAATGTAAGTAACATAACGAGTCAAAATTTGTGTCACAACCATCAACATATAAGGTACAGCATCAAAATAAGGTGACAACATTGTTTTTCAAATACAAAAAGTTTGATTTTATTAATGTTTTTAACGCTTTTCCTACCACTCCTAGTGAACAGAGTCCGGGTCGTCGTAGTTGGTCTTCAAATGCGTGACGATCAACACTTATTCATCTTAAATTCATGTTCGTTTTCATCTGGGATAGTAGCAGTAGGGGGAACCTCCTTGACTGACCCTTCACTAAAAGAAAACTCGTCCATGCCCCTTGCGCATTCTTCTAAGTGCATCCCGGTTAGTCTTCCTAAGAAATCAGGACACAAGTATTATTATTACATCATGTTCTTGATGGCAATCTTTGTTATTTATCACACTTTTTGACATATTACGACAACTTTTTATATCATCATATACTTTTTTGATACTTATTTTTTCCATCTCAATCTTTGCCAAAAAATTTAAAAATGTGTCGTGTCAAATCACTTATTATGACAATTTTTTGCATGTCGCAAAATACCTTTATTTCTATAAAATAATTTTTTTGTAACGTTTCTAGTGAACTCAAAAAAGACCTTGTATCGCTTAACAACATCATATTGGGGCTGGGTAAGTGAGGAATTAGATGCTATTGATCTATTTCTCCTACTTTTCAACTCGAGAAACTGAAGGCCCTTCTTATTAGCAGAATTACACCTTCAAGGCCCTCCTTATTAGGAGTTTGGGTGCCAAAACTTTGTCAATCAAGAACAACTCTAGCCAACCCGAAACACGTTACACATTTCCTTCCCTTCATGAACCACCAGCCTATTGAGTCATCTAACTAGATAGCAACACATAATTTTGAGAAGTTTGAGGTATTTTTGTGGCCAAATTAGAAGAAAATATCACAAAGGGAAAAAGAAAGAGAAAGAAGAGACGAGAAATAATAACGTTAATATAATCACGTGTGTGCAAATTAAGATATAAAACCTATATTCTAAATTAATAAGGATACTTTTGTCACTTAAATTTTATATTGAATGAAGATTTCAACTTCCCGTAGCCACTGTTTGACAATTATTAAAAAAAGTTTGTTTTTTTTTTTAAATTCATTTTTAACCACATTCTCGTAATAATATATTTTACACCGAAACCTAGAATTTTTTCTTATTAATCACACATTCTCCAAAAAATCAAAAACTCATTTTTCCTATAAAAAAAGAAGAGAAAAAAAAAACCTTTCAAATGCTCATTGTTACGCCTCGCCACCGAGACTCAAAGTCAAATGTGTCACGTAGCAATCCACGTAGACGGAAAGTCAACAGAAAAATCAACAGAGACCTAAGTGGTCAACATACAGCGAAGTTGTACAGATTACAGAGGTACCGCCTCACCCAACGAAGCACTACACCTTGGATAAGACGCTGCTTAAAGAAATGAAGAAGGGGCTAAAGCTCTCTACTCAAAAGATCGGTTTCGAGGCTCTCAGTTCATTCGAAACTCATAAGCAGATGTTGTCTCTTGCAAGATATTCGAGTGTTTTTTAGAAATAATTGATGTAACACTTGTAATAAAGGATGTTAAGGTGTCAGCATATTGTGCAGGGCGGTTGACCCCTTATCAATGTATTAATTGTATGAATAGACAATTATGTGATGCGTCAACTTAGGATATGAGGCCACGTGGTTCTGATCCAACGGATACCACGTCAGTCAAGGCAGTATAAATATATCTTCTTTGTAACTTAGAAGGGGTTGAAAAATTAGAGTTAAAAGGATTATCTTCTCATGTCTTGAAGTTTCAAATATGGAATCAAGAAGAAATATGACCAAATTTTCTTACAAACAATTGTGTTTCCATTTTACATCATACACTTAGCAGAAAAATGGTATAAGTCGGTAGTCTCATAATCTACAATATACTTTTGTTCTTTCTATCTTTCCACATATTCTAGCAAGGTCTTTGGCTAGTAGTCTTGTCATCGTTCGGTGATCATTGTTAGCACGATCACCTTTGTTTCACCCGTTGGAGCTCGAACATCTTTGTCTCTCGTCATGAAGTAGTTCCCAAGTCCAAATCTGCATTTTTTACACCATTTATCTGGTAGAAACGTACAGGAATTGATTCGAAATGGCGATAGTGGGTCCGACATATGTTGACTCATTTTTTGGGGTCAACAGATTGACGCCATCTATGAAAAACCATTCAATTAACCACGATAATCTCGTTGGGAAAAGCCAATAAGGAAAACCTTGGAAGAAATTTTCTAAACCTTAAAAAATGAGCATTCTTGAAGAAAGAACCGTTGGGAAGCTTAAGGAATGACCGTGTGAATCTTATGCTTATGTGATCCTTGAAGAAAGGAACATTTATCCAAGAGAAGTGTTTGTCGATATGAGTTCAAACAGTGAAGAAAACATACCCCAGAGGACGAGGGAACACACTGAAGAAGGAAAACCCTCATAGGTTGTCCCAGCTGCTTGCCCAAGGCCTCACCAACAACATAGACGTGGTAGGTCAAGGGATGGAGGCAGGATAACAACTAGACTCACTAGAGAAGTCACCACAATGGCTATTAACATGAGAAATATAACCCAACAGAACATGGCTATGCATGAGCTGCTAATGAGCATGAAGGGGCAAAGAGGATACCTATTTTCTCAATACGTAGCCCCTGGAAATGCATTCTGAAATCTACCACAGTACTACCAAGAGGAAGAGGAAGTTCAAAGCCAAATGGTAGGGTACTACCACAACAGGATTGAAGCCCTCAAAGAGAGAGAAGTTATGGTTGACACATTAACTAACTATGCTTCAGAACGACCTCGTGAGGACCCACTTAATTTCCTTCCAAATTAAGAGCCAGAAGACCTACCTCGGAGGTCAGCAAGTGTCTTTGATATGCTGAGCCCAGGGTTGCCTAGAAATAGGCAGGTCCGACCCCTTTCTGCACCTAGAAATATGCAACATGAGCCTCTTCGGTCCGAAAGACAAGAAGAACTGGCACGCCATGAGAAACCTCGAATTCCTCTCCTTAGAAATAGGCATGAGAGGAAAGAGCTGGCCAGAAGTGAAGCTGAATCTTCTCCCTTCACTCCCGTAAGCTCAACACATTGATGATGAGGGCATTGATGAGCCCCAGAGGTCTTGTGACCTCGATGACGATGGTGAACATTCACCATTTTCTCAAGCCATTAGGAATGCCCTATGCTAAACCACTTCACGCTCCATAAAATCTCAAAGTATGATGGGAGAGTGCGAAACATCTCACGACTTCAAAACCCACTTAAATCTAAAAGGAGCCATCCTAGCCATGAAATATAGAGCTTTCCATTTGACTCTAAGTAGATTGACCAAAATTTGGAACACCAAGTTGCCAGAAGAAAGCATCTAAAGCTTGCCAGAATTCAAAAGGACGTTCCTAAAACGTTTTGCTACTAATAAGGATGGCAAAAGATCAATTCAACACCTGCAAGATATGTGGCAACAGCAGGGCGAATCTTTGAAAAGTTTTTTATCCCGCATCAATAACGAAATGACCTAGTGTTTGCAAGTAACGGATAGGGAAGCTCTGGCTGCCTTGAGGGGAGGTTTGGATATGAATTCTCTCTTCTGAAGAGATGTGCAAAACAAAGATCCTACTACGTATGATGCCCTTCTAGAAATGATAAGACGTGAAATTCTCAATGAAAAATTGAGAGATCATAGGAACATGGCCTGTCAAGGGCTCACCCCTCCACAAATGCAAAGAGGAAAATGACATACCTCCCATTTGATGGATCACCAGACCCCTTTCAATCATGGACAAACACTCATTGTCGTGACGCTCGATGCTGTACCCACTTTAGCTTATGAGGAAGTGAACCCTGGTGGAGAAATGCATCAAGGCCAACCTTATTTGAGGTACCTTCAAAGAGGGAGGGGACGAGGTTCGAAACCTAGAAATAGGGATGAAGCGCCAATTTATTGTACCTATCATCACTCCTATAATCACCATACGAAGAACTACTGGGACATTACGAGACATTCCTAAAACACATGTCAAGGAAAAGGTAGGCGCCCTCGAAGAGATGCTCCTCCTAGGCAAACCCAACGGCCTGGGAATGTTTAGTCGAGGCGCTTCAACCGGAGTGATCCCCCAAAGAGAAGGGACGATGATGCTGAAAGGCCAAGACACATACAAAGGCAAAGGTGAAGCCCCCTACAACTGACGGCCAAAAGCCCATCAGGGAAATTGATACAATCTTTGGAGGCTCCTATGTTGGAGGAGAGTCTAGGAATTCACAAAATAATTACACCAGAGAGGCAAAAGATATTCCTATTACAAGTTTCGTAGTTAACCGAACCCCCGTCGAAAGAGTAATCCCATTTATCACATTTACTCAAGAAGATGCAGCGAATGTACATTACTCACACTGTGACGCCCTAGTAGTGAGACTCGTCGTAGGTCGTAATGGCCTGAAGAAAATGTTAGTTGATAATGGAAACTCAGTTAACATCATTTTTGGAACCACCTTTGAAAAAATAAAGGTTGACCATGAACTGAGCCCAAGGGAGATAATAGCATCCCAAGGAAAAGATCTATCTAGCAATAGAGATGGGAAAAGTACCTAAGACTGCTCACTACTTCATTGAATTTTTGGTGGTTGATAAACGCTCTGCTTACCACAGAGTGTTGGGGAGGCCAGCCTTGAAAGAACTTTGGACTGCCACCTCCATTCATCATTTGTGCATAAAGTTTCCAATGGAGAACGGAATTGCAATGGTCTGAGGCGATCAGAGAAGCACAAGGGAATGTTACTCAAATTCCCAATGTAAAGCCGAGCTGATGAGTGTCAATATGGTCACTACAGATATTCAAAGGTCTTTATTGTTACAAGGTTATGCCTTTCGGGTTGAAAAATGTTAGGGCCACCTACCAAAGGCTTGTTAACAAGATGTTTGCTGATCTAATTAGGAAAACCATGAAAGTTTATGTGGACGACATGTTAGTGAAAAGTCTAAGGACATATGATCATATTGAAAACCTCAACGAAACATTTCAGATCCTAAGAAAATACTGGATGAATCTCAATCCTTTGAAATGCACTTTTGGAGTCGCTTCTGGAAAATTTTTAGGCTACATAGTCAATCAAAGAGGTATTGAAGCCAACCCTGAAAAGATTAAAGCGTTAACTAACATGAGGCCGTCTTAGAAACCACAAGAGGTATAAAGCCTCATGGGATGCGTAACTACCTTAAATCGCTTCGTCTCCAAGGAAACAGACAAATGCCTACCTTCCTTTAAAATTCTAAAAGGAGGACGTAAGTTCCAATGAACAGAGGAATGTGATGAAGTCCTCCAAGAGCTAAAGAAGCACTTAGGATGGGCTCTTTTCTTCTCCAAGCTCGTGGTCAACGAACCACTGTAGTTGTATTTGGCAGTAACCACTGATGCCATCAATTCAGTTCTGATAAGAGAGGAAAATGATCACCAGTTGCCCGTCTACTATGTGACAAAACACTTTTGACAATAGAAATTTGCTACCCAGACATGGAGAAGCTAGCCCTCTTCTTGGTGATAGCTTCTCGAAAATTGAGACCGTATTTCCAAGCTCACACTATCCAGGTATTGACTAACTTTCCCTTCAAGCAAATGCTGCAGAAGCCCGCTGCTTAGGAGAGACTACTAAAGTGGCTATAGAATTTAGTGAATTCGACATCATATTCAAACCAATAGCTGCCATCAAGGGACAGGCTATAGCAGATTTTGTCGCTAAATTCACTCTTATTCTAGAAACAAAAGGGGAGATGGAACCTATCGAACCTCCAACATGGAGCCTTTTTGTAGACGGATCATCAGGAGAGGTAGGGTTAGGAGTAGGTGTGGTCATTGTCAGCCTAAAAGGACATAAGCTCACTTGTGTTGTACGGTTTGATTTTAAGGCCAACAATAATGCAGTAGAATATGAAGCCCTCTTCGTTGGCCTTAGACTAGCCAGAGAAATACAAGCGATGAGGCTCACAATCAGCAGTAATTCCCAGTTGGTGGTAAGTCAGGTACATGGCAATTTCCTAGAAAGAGATAAATCTATGGTTGCATACCTGAAATTGGTTGTGGAAATCATCTTCACTTTTAAAAGATTAGAGCTCGTACAAATCCCACGCACTGAAAATGTTCATGTCGATGCCCTATCAAGATTGGTAAGCAGTAAAGATTCAGATATGCTTACGGTAGTGACCATAGAGCATCTTCTCAAACCCTCCACTACCACTAGCAAAGTGGTAATGTGGGTCCAAGATACTCCTCTATAGATAAAACCAATTATATCCTTCCTCAAGGGCCAAGTATTACCCTCTGAAAAAAAAGAGGCCCAGAAGCTCAGAAGGCAAGCCACGTACTTCATCTTCTAAGATGACGTGCTATACAAACGTAGATTCTCATTACCCTTACTTCGATGCATTAAGGGAGAGCAAGCTAATTATGTACTCCGAGAAATTCACGAAGGAGTATGTGGGAATCACACCGAATGATGGTCTTTAACACAGAAAATACTAGGGATACTATTGGCCCAACTTGAAAAAGGATGCAAAACAATTTGTTCAAAATGTGATAAATGCCAACGCTTCGCGACTATTCAAAGGCAACCCTCCTAAGAACTAAGTGTCATCTTCAGCCCCTGGCCATTTGCTAAATGGGGGATTTACCTCATAGGACCTCTTCCCAAAGGGAGAGGAAATTCGACTTTGCAATTGTCGTCATTGATTATTTCACCAAATTGGTAGAGGCCGAACCACTTGCCAAAATTACTGAGGCCAATACTTCTAAATTCTTGTGGAAAAACATCATTTGTAGATTTGGAATCCCTCATTCAATTGTCTTAAACAATGGTCGACACTTTGATAACAAGAAAGTCGAGAATTTATGTGAGGTGCTAGGTACTAAGAAACATTTTTTCCCCCCACATCATCCCCAAGTAAATGGGCAAGTTGAGGCTATCAACAAAACAATCAAGTACACATTGAAAGAAAGTTAGACGCCTCTAAAGGGACATGGGTTGATGAACTACCTCAAGTACTTTGAGCCATTAGGACTACAAGCAAAACTGCAACCGGAGAGACTCCATTTTCTATGGCTTATGGAGCCGAGGCTACGAGCCCAGTAGAAGTAGGACTACCATCTTTTCGTCAAGTCCCTTTCAATGAAATATCTAATGATGAGATGCGAAGATTCGAACTTGACCTTTTTGAAGAAAGAAGGAATGACTCTCAAGCAAAGTTGGCCATCTATCAACGGAAAATGAAAAGATATTACAATATGAAAGTAAAGAAAAGATCGTTTCGTTTGAATGAGATGGTACTTCAAAGGATTTTCCTGTCTTCTAAAGAACATGGGCCGGAACCCTTGGACCTAATTGGGAAGGCCCCTATCGTATCAAGGAAGAGGTTCGACCAGGAACCTACAAAATTGAAGGCATGGATGGAAAGGCACAACCTCATTCTTGGAATGTAGACCATCTACGAAAGTATTATCAGTAATAGTGTGAATATCATGTATGTACAATTTTATGATTCAGTAAAAGCAGCCTTTATTAAATGTGTTTGTATATGAAGAATACCTCCAAAGAGGCAAAATCTCTGAGAGAAGCCTCGCATAGGAGAACTGTCACTATGCAAAGAAGCATAAGCACTTCGACGAAGAACTAGATGCCAAAGGGACCATGTCTACACTCACGAAGTGTAACACAACTTTGGCAACAAAAGTTGCTAAATGAGCCTAGGCATGTATGAACCACTCAACCCCATACTTAGGAAAGGAAAGAAAAACAAACCGCCAGTACTTGTGCAAAATGAAAAACAAAGTTTTAAACACAAGATATCCTTAGAAGTTTGATGTGCTTAAGTTCTGAAATTTGTTGAGGTAAACGACCTCGTAACACTTATACTAAGTTATAAGTTTAATTTCATCTTCTGAAGTTTGATGTGCTCAAGTTCTTAAATTTGTTGAAATAAACGACCTCCTAACACTTATACTAAGTTATAAGTTTAATTTTATCATTTGAAGTTTGATGTGCTCAGGTTCTGAAATTTGTTAAGGTAAACGACCTCCTAACACTTATACTAAGTTATAAGTTTAATTTCATCATTTGAAGTTTGATGTGCTCAAATTCTAACATTTGTTGGGGTAGATGACCTCATAACACTTGTACTAAGTTGTAAGTTTGATTTTACCCTTTGAAGTTTGATGAGCTTAAGTTCTGAAATTTGTTAAGGTGCACGACCTCTAAAAACTTAGACAAAATAGCAAGTTTGGTTTTAATGGATGAAGTCCATGGTGCATGAATTTGTTATTATAAGTCTTAAGTGGTTGAAGAACTTCAGTTTAATTCTATTTGTGCATAAGTTCAATGTTATCATAAGTCTAATTTAGTTCTTAGTCTGATGTTACTTTAAGTTTAAAAGGCTTGAACCATAGTGACAAACACGTCAGTACACAATCAACAGAAGTAGTAAAAAGGCAACTGAAAAATGCAGTGGAGTCAGGAAAAAATCTTCATTGAATAAAGGTAGATTGGAAGCTAAGTGAAAAAAGAACAAATCTTATACATCTCTTGACCATTAGATAGAATTCTTCAAAAAAATCTCCTGAAAACAATCAACCGGTCGAAATCTCGCAATGAGGAGAATTGGCGGTATATACCAGCAAGAGTATCCCAGTCACTCTTAGTGAGGTCGAAGTACTCAACCGACCCTACAAGACAACAGAGAAATGTTAAGTATTAGATCCAATCAGTCGAAGGAAAGAAAAGACAAAAATGATACTCACTGGCTTCGGAGTAGGAAGTTGGGACTTTGACGTAGGGGACAGTATCTTCCTCACACTCCTGTCCCTCCCCCGGACCCAGAACCACATCTCATTCCATCTTTTGATGGAGGAAGGCATGCCCAAAACAAAGGGGGAGTGTGACCCCCACGGACACAAGGAATACCACCCCCTAGAATCCCCCTTACCTAAGATGCGGAGGTGAAAAACTGAATAAAAAAATGTGAAAAGGCATGTCCTTGCCTAGGAAGGTCTCCTTCCAAATGAAGTACGTCCCCACCAACTAGGCCCAGGCGTTAGGGACGAGTTGGGTAGGGCCCAGCCCGTACAGCCTAAGAACAGCCCAAAAAAGGGGTGAATAGGCAGGCGAAGCCCAGCCTTTAGAAAAAACACGCTGATGGCAACGCAGCCTGACCTAAGATAGCAGGCTCGCTCATCAGGAGTGGGAGAAAGAAGTTCTATGTCATAGGAGATCTTGTATTTTTCCCTAAGATTTACCAGATGGGACGAATCTATAGAAGAAGGGATTTTGGCTATCTCCAGGCTATACCAGTATCTCTCCTACCCTCCCCAATTGAAGCAATCCTACCCTAACCAGGTCAGCTGTGTTGGTAATTTGTACCCCTATCTCACCAGCCGTTCACTCAAATCCACATCAACCCCTGAAGTAGAGAATGCCATAAATAAAATCTCTTAAATGAAAAGATAAAATACCAAATACTTACGAGTTGAAGGAGATGGTAAATGGTAAAACACCAAAAGAAAGAGTTGCAAAAACATCGGGAAAGATGAGAAAAAGAAGGGAAAAGAGAAGTTAAAAATCGGGAAGAAAAGCAAAAAGCTCTTAGGAGAACTTTGAAAAAAAAAACTCAAGATTTTAAAGAATGCTAACGCTGGATTCGTAAGAAGCAAAAGTGGTTTTTTCCACAAATATTTACCTTTTATATGCATGGCCTCTTAATCCCAGCCGTTAGATGTCGATCTAGGTCATTTGACCGTTCGTCTGAAGATTAAATCTGAGCCACTCATCACGACTATTCGTCCTCGACAGTTCAGATCAGGACGTCTGCTCCACGTGCCCTCGTGCACTTGAAGTTCGCAAAGTACGTGGCAGACAGACATCATTGCGCATTAAAAAGGGCGACATTTGCGTGCATAGGAAGTTGAACCGCTTCAGCTATCTTTTCTTGAAAACGTACCACGATAGCAAATCATTTGGGTACAATAACTAAGGATGCTTCGTATTCCTCAAACGAGCTAAAGTCAAGCTCCTCATAATTATCAAAATTGAGGTAAGAGGGTTAGACACAACCTTCTTCATCCAGTTTGGACGAAGCTTCAGCCTTGTAAAGGCACTTCGGGCAAGACAACCTCGAAATTGCTCTGCTTTGTTGACCCTTCGAAATTGCTCTGCTTTGCTGACCCTTCCCCAAGTGGTTCCAGAAGGTAAAATATCCCTAAGTAAATAAATTCAAAACAAGGCTGTTAGGAGGCCTATACAAGTCGAGCACATTGGAGATTATGACCTGATGCAAGTCACCCACTAATTAAATGTTATCTACTTCCAATGTGTATGCATTACATAAATAAACATGCCTATACTTGGGGGACTATTGTTATGCATCGCCACCGTGGCTCAAAGTCAAATGTGCCACGTAGCAATCCACGTAGGCAGAAAGTCAACAGAGACCCAAGTGGTCAAAATACAGTAACGTTGTATAGATTACCGAGGTACCGACTCACCCAGAGAAGCACTACACCTGGGATAAGACACCGCTTAAAGAAATGAAGAAGGAGCTGAAGCTCTCTACTCAAAGGATTGGTTCCAAGGCTCTCAGTTCATTCGAAACTCATAAGCAGATATTTGAGTATCTTTTAGAAATGATTGATGTAACACTTTATTGACTTATGGTTGATTTCATCCTTCATGTTTTGATCATAATAAAAAGAATAATATTGTTTCTAACAATTGATTTTGAGTGATGATAGTTCAATATTAAAATCAATCAAGCATTGTCAAAATCAACATATAAATCGGACTCGAAATGAAGATCAAAGTAGAAATTAAGCATTCAAGATCACCCACTAATTAAATGTTATCTATTTCCAATGTCTATGCATTACATAAATAAACATGCCTATGCTTGGGGGACTATTGTTACGCATCGCCACCGTGGCTCAAAGTCAAATGTGCCACGTAGCAATCTACGTAGGCAGAAAGTCAACAGAGACCCAAGTGGTCAAAATACGGTAATGTTGTATAGATTACCGAGGTACCGACTCACCCAGAGAAGCACTGCACCTGGGATAAGACACCGCTTAAAGAAACGAAGAAGGAGCTGAAGCTCTCTAATCAAAGGATTGGTTCCAAGGCTCTCAGTTCATCCAAAACTCATAAGCAGATATTTGAGTATCTTTTAGAAATGATTGATGTAACACTTTATTGACCTATGGTTGATTTTATCCTTCATGTTTTGATCATAATAAAAAGAATAATATTGTTTCTCACAATTGATTTTGAGTGATGATAGTTCAATATTAAAATCAATCAAGCATTGTCAAAATCAACATATAAATCGGACTCGAAATGAAGATCAAAGTAGAAATTAAGCATTCAAGTCAAATCATGTGAGACAAGAGCTTAAGGAGAAATTGTTGACCTATGGTTGATTTCATCCTTAATATTTTGATCATAACAAACAAGATTAATATTGTTTCTAACAATTGATTTTGAGTGATGATAGTTCAATATTAAAATCAATCAAGCATTGTCAAAATCAACATATAAATCGGACTCGAAATGAAGATCAAAGTAGAAATTAAGCATTCAAGTCAAATCATGTGAGACAAGAGCTTAAAAGACAAACGTCAAGAAAAAATAAAATCAAGAGCATGAGAAACGTCATCAAAAAAAGATCAAAGCGATAAGTTGTTCAAATATAAATGTACTAATATTTTGATATTTAGTAATAAATGATAAAAGCTAAAAAAGATGGCTTTATGCACAAAAAGATTATTTTACAAAAGCACTTGCATAAAAAAATTATTTTTCAAAGGTTTGCACTTGATATTTTAAACTTTTTTTTTACAATGTTACTCACTCATTCAAAAGCCGAAATCTAAAAAAAAAAGCCAAAGTCAACCGGACGTCCGGTAATTTCTAATGCACAACGGCTAGTTTAGTCCTCCGGTCAGTGGCGGACGTCGGTAAGGTCAGAGTTTTGGACGTTTTGACTGCTATAAATACTACTTCACTTTGTATTCATTAAAACAACTAGAAGAATGATTTCTTGAGAAATACTTTTGAAGAATCCTCTTTAAACTTACATTTTTACATTTATTTCATTTATTTATTCATAGTAAAAACTTTAATTGTTGAATCAAACTTCTTGAATTATTTCTCTTATGAAAGTTGTTCATTTCTCTTTATACTTAATTTATCTATATCAACTTTAAAAGAAATATATTTTTTAAGAAGATAGTTGCACTTACATTGTATAATTTTTTCTCCTTCTTCTTTATATTGAAATTTTGATTGATTGAACTAAACTTATAAAATNACATTTTGCACTTACATTGCATAAAATTTTCTTCCTCTTTATATTGAAACTTTGATTGATTGAACTAAACTTGTAAAATCATCATATTTATCAAAGTTTCTCATTTCTCTCTTAGTAATTAATTCTTTATAATCATCCATTAAAAAAGAGATATTTCTTCAGAAGATTTTTGAACCTACATTGTATTTATTTCTTCATCTTCTCATTGAAACACTTTGAGTGATTGAATCTAATTTTTGACTATCGTATTCATCAAAGTTTTTCATCTAACACTTGAGCGATAATTTATTACTATTCATTGAAGTGTTAGCTTCTCTTTTAGTACTTAACTCTTTTGTATTATTTATTAAGAGAGATATTCCATTGTAAAATCACTTTGATAAAGTGTGGATCGTGTTGAAGTCCCTTAAAGATCAATATTGTATAAAAATCAGTGCTCTTTATTGTAAGTCACTGTGTGGGTTATATTGAGGTCATGTTAAAGTCACGTTGAATGATGATGAACTTGAAAATCTAATTCTTCTTATTAAGAAATGGAAATGTTTTCGCAATAATTGTCGATTCCAAAAGAAAGAAGAAAATGGCAATGAAAAGAATAGATTCATAAAAAAGAAAGCAATTCAAACGACATGGGATGAAAGTGACGATGATGAAGTAGAAGAAAATGAAATTCAAGAGAAAATTGCCAACATGTACTTCATAGCTATTGAAAATGAGGTAAACGAAAATTGTTCATACAATGAATTATCTACCTCTAATGATGAAATTCTTGAAAATTTTGA